>JACBKR010006075.1:0-14796 GCA_014218235.1 Colocasia esculenta | reverse complement strand
GGTAACGAGGGCCGTCACATGCACGCTGATCTGCACGCACAGCAGACATTAGCGCGAGGACTTCTGGACATGATGACAGCCATACGCTGCTCATGGAGCCGGAGCAGGAGCTGTGCGAGTGGAGCCATCGGAGCGAGGAGGAGGACAGGTGCCTCCGTCAGACAGTATTTAGCAGGTTCCTCCAGTCGCCGGAGGAATGAGGAGGAGGAGAGGTGCCTCGGCAGGGAGACGAGCGCTCGGACTGGCAGGGTGGTGGTGAGATGCCATGTCAGCCCCGATATTTAGCAGCGGAATAAATACAGAGAGACGAACGATACAAATAGGCGTATCACAGTTGAATAGCGCAGAGTCACAATTGAATATAATAACACATTTGAGGCTATGATATGATCACCAAAAGTATACTTTATTT
This sequence comes from Colocasia esculenta, assembly GCA_014218235.1. NCBI lineage: Eukaryota > Viridiplantae > Streptophyta > Magnoliopsida > Alismatales > Araceae > Colocasia > Colocasia esculenta. The sequence goes on along the minus strand of JACBKR010006075.1, from coordinate 14,384 downwards.
CATTCCATTGAACTAGTTACAACCTTACATAAGAAGAACCAACCAAAAGGGTTCATTATTCAAATGAAAATGCATCGCTAATACATAGACTATTCAAATACCTATTCTAATACATCATCTTCTCAACGTTGGGTGCTCATCACTCTTGCCCTGCCCCATCCGACTCCTCTGGTTCTTCATCACTACCTGAAAAGGGCAAGATGATAGGGTGAGCGAACTATCTCAGTAGGATTTACATCTCAATATTGTGCGGGCACTAATATACATGATTAACATTTTTTTAAGTAGGCAGATATGCACATGAATATGATGACAATGCATGCTTTTCTAACAAGTTGAATAGAGGAATAGAACGGATGACATATCAAATCAAATATCGCATTGCATATGCAATGGACATATATTTTAAGAGTAGAATCATATCAAAAGAGATTGGACATATTCGTACAGATATCATGTATTCACATGGTCAGATGTATCTTATCAAATCTTATCACATCATATCAAATCAAACTTATCATATCAAACAAAGGCACATTCTCACAAATCTTGCATATCGTATCAGTGCTATGCCAAGCACCACAAGTCCATACTCCCGCGGTTAATAAGTACGTTGGGGCGCTCTTCCCCAGGATCAGATAGGGCCCCTATTGCACAGGCATTGGTCAAATGGACCGAAGTCCCATATTGTGCCGAATAAACATATTCATATTATGGCCACGGAGTTTCAATGACAAGCTCATAGTAAGAAAGACATGATCATTCATAGAGTCAAGGTATGACAAAAACTCAAGAGAACAAATGGACAGTATAACGAATTCTCTTATGTTTCATAATTCGTTAATGTCTTGACATGAGGATGACAAATGACGGATTGCACGCGGAACATGTGCTCTCTATCTCCAGGGTACTTCGTGGTACAACCAGCTCGGCTCTATGTGGGAATCCATAGAGAGCGGAGACTTACGGAGGTCTTAAGGAAAAGATCGCTAGTCTTGTCGATTCGGAATGACCGGCAGAGAGCTCTCAATTCCCCAAGAGGGGTGTGCCTAATCGTGCAAATGTGTAAGTGACGAGTCACGAATCATTCCTAACATGTATGCAATTGACAAATAATTAATGGAACATCGAAAAACATATAACTATTGAAACTCGTATGCAAATCATGATATAAACTCCACGACAGGTCATACTAAATATATTCATCCCCACATTCATATCATATTCTTATCATATCAATTGACAATAAGTAAGATCATAAGATAATCCAATGAACATAAGGTCAATCATAATTACACATTTGGATCATATTCATATCATTACGTTTTTTCAATGGGTTGATTGCTTTTAGGTCCATGATACTATATAACATCATGCACATGCTAGTAGACATCATATAATGATCAGATCCAAGACATGCAATTCACACACTGAATATCATGTTAAACAGACCTCGGGTATATACGGTAAGATTTGCAAGAAATCACGTGTTTTATGTAAAAATCCTGAGATCGCGACAGTCACTTGTAAAGGTAGCGACGGGTCAGATCAGAACGCGACAGTGCCTTGTAAGGATCGCGACAGGCTTGTCAGATCAGGTAGGCAAATCACACGGGTACATATGACAAAGGTGACAGGGCTATCAGACCCGGGGTCAGGTCGCGATGGACCCCAATGAGGGTCGCGACTGTCTGGTCAGAAGATCGCGACGATAGGACTGTCGCGATCAGATCGCGACAGAGCACTCTGTTGCGACGGACCTTGTGAACACGGCCTATCAGGCCGTCACATTCACAGGTCTACGCCTGAGCCTGGCAGAGTTCTGATCTGTCTTGGATTGCGGTTCAGAACTGCCTTATATTGACGCATGCTGCTTCAAAATAGAGAACAAATTGTACAGTGCAAGGAAAATAGCGAAACTAGTTTTAAACTAATCTAGACATGCCAGGTGCTTCCAGTAAATTAGAATTAGAAAAATAATGAGGGTTTGATAGGCTTTGATCAGGTCAAACTCAAACGTGGAAGTCAAGTGAAATCTGCAGATGTAGCTTCATGTAGAAACCCTATTACCACACTTATAACTCTCTAACCAATGACATTTAGACAAAATGTTAAACATGAAAGATGATCAGGACTACGAGTAGAATAACTTTCATGAAGGGAGTTTAGTCTAATTCAGTATCAAATCACGTGCATAATAAGAAGAACGGAAAAAGCCCTAACTATGCACGACTTAGGGAAAACGACTAATACTCCATGTATACTCCATGAAAATTGGGCAAATCAAGTGCAAATGAACATAGACTTGAAGCTCTACAAGATGGTATATGTTTTCTTCAATCTTGGCCTGAGAACACCTACCTTTATGAAGATCTAAGGTCCATCGACGTTCTAGACACAGCAGAGGATGAAGGGGGGATGAAGCTCTGGTTCCCAGCCTTTCTCCTCCTACTCTGAAGCCCTAGCCCACCTCCAAACGACCCCAACTCATTGCCAAACCTTCCCCAAGAGTTTAGTGATGAGTTCTTATAGATTTAGGGTTCTATTGCATGTCCTAATGGGAGTAGGAAGGGGCTGCGAATTCTGCTTGGCCCTTCTATGTTTTGGGATTCTCCCTCCCAATTAGAGTGGAAAAAGGTTTAGGAAACCACCTATTAGAGTTGGGTCCAGTTTTGGCTTACCTTGCATGACTAATTACCCTAATTTTAACCCTAAATTGCCCTCCCTAATTATTGCATAATTACATACACGAATTTCTGGTATTTTCTTGTCCCAATTTTTATCCTTGGGCCAAATGTGCTCCATTGGCCCAATCTTGTTAATGGGTCATTAATGCATGGTATTGAAAGTCTCTCTAATATGTTTATTTAATTTATAGTTGGGTTATTTTTCTGTGTTAACAATTTCCGACTTAGTTTCCTAATTCAGTAACTTGGTCACGTGTGACGTACACTCGACCATTCAGATTTTTCGTTGCACAATTCCTTGTGGCACACTTATGGACAATATTTGGGGTTGATTTATAATTTTTACGGAATTTTCCGATGTGTTTTCTCTCGTACGATAATAGTACGTAAGTTTTATCATTCCGATAATTGCGGAATTTACTTATTCTAAAATTTTTAAATCACTAAATGTTCGGGGTGTTACATCCTCCCCCACTTAAGAAATTTGGTCCCCAAATTTACACATAATGGTGTAGTTCGTACCTGAGAATAGTTCTGGGTGGTTTTCTTCATTATTTACTCTGTTCCCAGGTAGCATTAGTAACTCCGTCTCGACTCCATTGGACCTTCACCATAGGTATGGTACGATTCCTGAGTCGTTGAATCTTCTGATCCAACAGTTTGATCGGCTTCTCTTCATAAGTCAGGTCCTCCTGAATTCCAAGTCTCATGGTTGATTACATGGTCGGCACTGAATAAGTACTTCCTCAGCATGGATATGTGGAACACATTATGCACGTTCGCCAGCTGTGGAGGTAGTGCAAGTCTATACGCCACCTGACCAATCCTTTCCAGAATTTTAAATGGTCTGATGAATCTGGGACTCAACTTTCCTTTGATCCCAAATCTTGAATTCCCCTTGAAGGTGAGACCTTCAAGAAAACATGTTCGCCAACCTGAAATTCTAGTTATCTCCTTCTCTTGTCTGCATAACTCTTCTGCCTAGATTGTGCTATCTTTAGACGTTCCCTGACATTTGAACCTTTCTAACAGTCGCCTCAATTAAGTCGGGTCCAACCCATTGGTTCTCCCCAACCTCTTCCCAACAAAGGGGTGATCTGTAACTCCTGCCATATAAGGCTTCAAACGGTGCCATCTTGATACTTGCCTGATAGCTGTTGTTATATGCAAACTCCATCAGGTCCAACTGATCATCCCATCGACCTCTAAAATCTAGCACCGGAGCATGAAGCATATCTTCCACAATTTGATTGGTCCTTTCGGTTTGTCCATCAGCTTGAGGATGGAAGGCAGTACTAAAGTTTAGTTTAGTACCCATTACTGCTTGTAAACCCTTCCAGAAGTGTGAAGTAAATCTAGGGTCCCGATCCGATATTATGTTAGATGGAACCCCATGCAATCTAACTACTTCCTTAACATATAGTGCAGCCAATACATCCACTGACCAGGTACTCTTAATCAGCAAGAAGTGAGTCGACTTAGTCAATCGATCAACTATTACCCACATTGCATCCATACCACCTCTAGTCTTGGGCAATCCCATGATAAAGTCCATACCGATGCTATCCCACTTCCATTCCGGATTTCTAGGCAGCAGTCCACCAGCTATACGGAAATGCTCGGCCTTGACTTTCATGCATGTTAAACAGTATGACACATGATCGGCCACATCCCTCTTCATGTTTGGCCACCAGTACGACCTTTTTAAGTCTTGGTACATCTTTGTTGATCCAGGATGAATCGTGTACTTGGACTGGTGAGCTTCCTTTAATAACCTCTTCTTGAGTTCTCCATGATCAGGGACACATGTTCTACATCGGAATAGTAATCTTCCCTCAGCCGATAGAGTAAAGTCAGGTCTTTGTTCTAGCTTCTCCCTGATCTCAACTAAGAATGGATCCTCTCCCTGTTTCTCCTTGATTTCGGTCAGTAGATCGGATTGTATCTGGAGATTGGAAATCATTATTTGTTTTTCCTTCTTTCCCATGTCTAAGTTCAAGCTTGCAAATTGCTCCAGTAACTTCCATTCGCCCAGCATCATACTGGCTAGCATAGGTCCTTCTGTGAGAATAAGTATTTCAAACTCTTGTGGTTAGAAAAGACTTTAAATTGCTCACCATAGATATAATGCCTCCAAATTTTCAAGGCGAATACTACAGCTGCTAACTGCAGGTCATGAACCGGGTAGTTCACTTTGTGGATCTTCAACTGTCTTGAGGCATATGCTATTACTTTCCCTGTTGGATTAAGACACATCCCAGACCTGTTCCAGACGCATCTGAATAAATTTAAAATCCTCCCTCTTCAGTGGGTAAGGCGAGGATAGGAGCAGTAGTCAGACACTTCTTCAAGTTGTTAAAGATTTCTTCACATTCATCGGTCCACACAAACGGATTTTCCTTCCGGGTCAGCTTGGTTAATGGCACTGCAATCTTTAAGAAATCCTTTATAAACCTTCGGTAATATCCTGCTAATCCTAGAAAGCTCCTGATCTCTGTGACGCTTGTCGGTCTTTCCCATTTCAGTACAGCCTCAACTTTGATGGATCAACAGCGATACCATCCTTAGTTACCACATGCCCTAAAAAGGATACCTCCTCAAGCCAGAATTCACATTTACTTAGCTTTGCATATAATTTATTCTCCCATAAAATCTGTAATGAAATCCTCAAATGCTCCTCATGCTCTTCCTTTGTCTTGGAATATATCAATATATCATCGATGAATACCACCACAAATTTATCAAGATATGGGCGATAAATGCTATTCATCAACTGCATGAAAACTGCAGGGGCATTTGTTAGTCCGAAAGGCATAACAATAAATTCATAATGCCCATACCTACTTCGGAAGACTGTCTTGTGAATGTCTTCTCTTTTGATCCTCAATTGGTGATAGCCGGATCTGAGATCTATTTTAGAGAAGTATTTAGCTCCAGATAATTGATCAAACAACTCATCAATTCTTGGCAAAGGATATTTGTTCTTGATGGTTAACTGGTTTAGTTGCCTATAGTCTATACACAGCCTCATGACCCATCTTTCTTCGTGACAAAGAGGACATGTGCACCCCATGGTGATGTACTTGGTCGGATGAATCCCTTCTCTAACAGTTCCATCATTGCTCTTTTAATTCCTTCAGTTCTGCGGGGGACATTCTATATGGTGCCCTAGATACTGGTGCTGCTCCAGGGACCAATTCATCATAAAATCGACCTCTCGCTCAGGAGGAATTCCGGCAAGTCTTCGGGAAAAACATCAGCGTATTCGCTGACAACATGGATGTCCTCAACTTTGACTTCCTTCTTTGTGATGACAACAGCAGTAAGAAAAGCCATACAACCTTTCCTCATTATCATTTTGGCTTGTAGTGCAGAGATAAGTGACAATCTCCTGCGGTTTCTATCCCCTGTGAACACTAGTTTTGGGAAATGGCTAAAGGTTACCCGACTTCTTCTGCAGTTGATACTAGCCCCATGTCAAACAACCAGTCTGCTCCCAGTATCACATCATACCCCTCCATCCATACATATTAAATTGCTGGTAGGTTTTGGGTTTCAATCAACACTTCTAGATGGCATATGGTTTGTAAGATTGGTGCCAGGACCAATCGGGGTTGACACAACTATTCGGATTTCATTGGGACGGGTTTCACAGGTAGGGTATCAACAAATGTTTGAGATATAAAGGAATGCATAGCTCCGTATCAAAGAGAACATATGCGGGTCGGGAAAGAATAGTAAGTGTACCTTCCACGATACCACCTTCTTCAGTAGCTTCAGGTTCCTGAATGGCTTGCAAGCGGCCTTGCCTCTTCTGTCCATTGGATGCTTGTCCTGAGGGGCTTGTTCTTTCAGCATTGGGCAGTCCGAGATCCTGTGGTCACGACTACCACAGCGCAGGCATCTCCTTGTGCTCTCCAGCATTGTTCAGACTGGTGACTAGCTTTGTCACAGTGTTTGCACCTTTCACCCGTTGTCACCACTATCTTTTACCTAACTCCTTTGGCCTTTTATCAGCTGGTTCATTTACTCCACCACTGGGCCTTTTCTTCCAATGGTCGGCTGATACCTTCCTGTAGAAGACACTTGCTCCATTTTCACAGATTTTCCTTAATTCTTTCTACAGTCTCCATGGCATCCTCCAATAACTGAGCCTTCTTTACCATGTTAGCATAGGATTGGATGTCCATTGGCGCCAGTTGAGTGATGAACTGGGGCCTTAAGCCATTCAAAAAGCGCTTTGCCTTCATCCTTTCTATCTCAATCAAGTGAACAGCATATCGGGACAAACGAGAGAATTGGGCCTCATACTCGGCCACATTGAGTCCTCTCTGCTTTAAAGCCGCAAATTCGGCTGCTTTCCGTTCCTAGACCCTCTCAGAAAAGTACTTGGTGTTGAATTGCTCAATGAACTGAGCCCATGTTAGTTGCTGGCCATTCAGTGTTGCTTCTACCGACTCCACCATGCCCTGGCATCCTTTTCCAATTGAAAGTTGCCAGTAGTACTTTGTTCTGGTCCGTGCATTGCATGACTCTAAATATCCTTTCAATTTCCTTAACCCAGTGTTCAGCAACATGGGTCAGTACTCCCTTCAAACCTAGGCAATCCATATTCCGAAAATTCCGATGGAGATCACCGGCTCAGCGGTACCTCCACCCTGGGTGGCTTGCAGGATAGCCTGAGTCAAGTTCTGTATTGTTTGTTGCATGTTCCTAGCTTGTGCACGTTCAGCGGCCATTGAGGTAATAAGTACCTTCAAGATAATAATATAAGTCAGTCATCTAATATATCACATGTGACTTCTATTCCATGGTTCTACCCAAGCTCACATTAGGTATGACAGATTTTGACTCGTGTGATCTAGTTTCATTCTATGTTCCTATTCCCTTAGACCCTAAAGTTTAGTCTTGATACCAACTGTCACGCCCCGATATTTAGCAGCGGAATAAATATCGGGAGACGTGAACAATACAAATAGGCGTATCACAGTTGAATAGCGCAGAGTCACAATTGAATATATAACACATTTGAGGCTATGATATGATCACCAAAAGTATACTTTATTTCATTCCATTCAACTAGTTACAACCTTACATAAGAAGAACCAACCAAGGGTTCATTATTCAAATGAAAATGCATCGCTAATACATAGACTATTCAAATACCTATTCCTAATACTTCATCCTCTCAATGTCGGGTGCTAATCACTCTTGCCCTGCCCCATCCGACTCTCTGGTTCCTCCATACCTGAAAAGGGCAGGATGATAGGGTGAGCGAACTAGCACAGTAGGATTTACATCTTAATATTGTGCGGGCACTAATATACATGATTAACATTTTTTTAAGTAGGCAGATATGCACATGAATATGATGTCAATGCATGCTTTTCTAACAAGTTGAATAGAGGAATAGAACGGATGACATATCAAATCAAATATCGCATTGCATATGCAATGGACAAATATTTTAAGGGTAGAATCATATCAAAAGAGATTGGCCATATTCGTACAAATATCATGTATTCACACGGTCAACTTATCTTATCAAATCTTATCACATCATATCAAATCAAACTTATCATATCAAACAAAGGCACATTCTCACAAATCTTGCATATCGTATCAGTGCCATGCCAAGCACCACAAGTCCATACTCCCGCGGTTATAAGTACGTTGGGGCGCTCTTCCCCAGAACCAGACAGGGCCCCTATTGCACAGGCATTGGTCAAATGGACCGAAGTCCCATATTGTGCCGAACAAACATATTCATATTATGGCCACGGAGTTTCAATGACAAGCTCATAGTAAGAAAGACATGATCATTCATAGAGTCAAGGTATGACAAAAACTCAAGAGAACAAACGGACAGTATAATGACGTCTCTTATGTTTCATAATTCGTTAATGTCTTGACATGAGGATGACAAAGACGGATTGCACGCGGAACATGTGCTCTCTATCTCCAGGGTACTTCGTGGTACAACCAGCTCGGCGTCTATGTGGGAATCCATAGAGAGCGGAGACTTACGGAGGTCTTAAGGAAAAGATCGCTAGTCTTGCCGATTCGGAATGACCGGCAGAGAGCTCTCAATTCCCCAAGAGGGGTGTGCCTAATCATGCAAATGTGTAAGTGACGAGTCACGAATCATTCCTAACATGTATGCAATTGACAAATAATTAATGGAACATCGGAAAGCATATAACTATTGAAACTCATATGCAAATCATGATATAAACTCCACTAACAGGTCATACTAATATGTATTCATCCCCACATTCATATCATATTCTTATCGTATCAATTGACAATAAGTAAGATCACAAGATAATCCAATGAACATAAGGTCAATCATAATTACACTTGGATCATATTCATATCATTACCGTTTTTCAATAGGTTGATTGCTTTTAGGTCCATGCATACTATATAACATCATGCACATGCTAGTAGACATCATATAATGATCAGATCTAAGACATGCAATTCACACACTGAGTATCATGTTAAACAGACCTCGGGTATATACGGAAAGATTTGCAAGAAATCACGTGGTTTTATGTAGAAATCCTGAGATTGCGACGATCACTTGTAAAGGTAGCGACAGGTCAGATCAGAACGCAACAGTGCCTTGTAAGGATCGTGACAGGCTTTTCAGATCAGGCAGGCAAATCGCGACGGGTACATATGACAAAGGCGACAGGGCTATCAGACCCGAGGTCAGCTCGCGACGGACCCCAATAAGGGTCGCGACTGTCTGGTCAGAAGATCGCGACGATAGGACTGTTACGATCAGATCGCGACAGAGCGCTCTGTCGCGATGGACCTTGTGAACGCGGCCTATCAGGCCGTCGCGTTCACAGGGTCTGCGCCTGAGCCTGGCAGAGTTCTGATCTGTCTTGGATTGCGTCGTTCAGAACTGCCTTATATTGACACATGGTGCTTCAAAATATAGAACAAATTGTACAGTGCATGGAAAATAGCAAAATTGGTGTTAAACTAATCTAGACATGCCAAGGTGCTTCCAATAAATCAGAATTAGAAAAATAATGAGGTTTGATAGGCTTTGATGAGGTCAAACTCAAACGTGGAAGTCAAGTGAAATCTACAGATGTAGCTTCATGCAGAAACCCTCTTACCACACTTATAACTCTCTAACCAATGACATTTAGACAAAATGTTAAACATGAAAGATGATCAGGACTACGAGTAGAATAACTTCTTGAAGGGAATTTAGTCTAATTCGGTATCAAATCGTGTGCATAATAAGAAGAACAGAAAAAGCCCTAACTGTGCACGACTTAGGGAAAGCGACTAATACTCCATGTATTCTCCATGAAAATTGGGCAAATCAAGTGCAAATGAACATAGACTGAAAGCTCTACAAGATGGTATAGGTTTTCTTCAATCTTGGCCCGAGAACACCTACCTTTATGAAGATCTAAGACCAGTCGACGTTCTGGACGCAGCAGAGGATGAAGGGGGATGAAGCTCCGGTTCCCAGCCTTTCTACTCCTCCTCTGAAGCCCTAGCCCGCCTCCAAACGACCACAACTCGTTGCCAACCTTCCCCAGAGTTTAGTGACGAGTTCTTATAGATTTAGGGTTCTATTGCATGTCCTAATGGGACTAGGAAAGGGCTGCAAATTCTGCTTGGCCCTTCCATGTTTGGGATTCTCCCTCCCAATTAGAGTGAAAATGGTTGAGGAAACCACCTATTTAGAGTTGGGTCCGGTTTTGGTTATCTTGCATGACTAATTACCCTAATTGTAACACCTAAATTGCCCTCCCTAATTATTACATAATTACATACATGAATTTCTGGTATTTCTTGTCCCAATTTTTATCCTTGGTCCAAATGTGCTCTATTGGCCCAAATTGTTAATGGGCCATAATACATGTTATTGGAAGTCTCTCCAATATGGTTATTTATTTATGGTGTGGGTTATTTTTCCGTGTTAACAATTTTAGACTTAGTTTCCTAATTCGGTTAACTTGGTCACGTGTGACGTACACTCGACCATTCAGATTTTTCGTTGCACGAATTCCTTTGTGGCACACTTATGGACAATATTTGGGGTTGATTTATAATTTTAACGGAACTTTTCGATGTGTTTTCTCTCGTACGATAATAGTACGTAAGTTTTATCATTCTGATAATTGCGGAATTTACTTATTCTAAAATTTTTAAATCACTAAATTTCCGGGGTGTTACATACCACCACCACCAGATAGGCATATGGGATCCAGGGAGAGTGGCGGTGGACAGTGAGGAGTTTGTGAGCCACCTCCCCTTTATCTTTTGTACATACTGCTTATCTCTTAGTGGATCTTTTATTTATGTCAATATTTATAAAAAAATGAATTAATTGCAATTGCACGATTGTGTGATGAGATCTGAATAAGAGAGAGGAAGAGAGTACATTGAGTACATCGTTGCATGTGCATTCCAAAAAAATCCTTGTCCCTGCACACTTAGAAAATAGGTTAGATTGCTCTTTGGCTCAGCCCCTGCATTGAGTAAATGATTTCAACTTTGTAATTGTCAAAGGACTGAGCCTTATTCAAATAGGCGATAAATAAAATAATGCATGCAAAAGGAAAAGCGATATGTACACACAAATGTTTGGATTTTTCGGGATTTTCTACAAATTTTTGAATTTTGAGATTTTCTATTTTTTTTAATTTTGAATTTTTTGATTTTTTAGATTTTGGGGTTTTCTGATTTTTTGGATTTTTAGAATTTTTTGATTTTTTTTATTTTGAATTTTTTTATTTTTTTATTTTGAAATTTCTATTTTTTTAGATTTTGGATTTTTTTTTTTTTTAGATTTTTGGGATTTTATGATACGACATCCTCTGCATTTGATTGATTGGTATGGATCTCGCTCCATCTTATGCTTGTCAACTATCCCCTAAGCACAGTGTGCATTTTCTTTGGCTCCAAAGGACACTTGCCCCTAGTCGTAATGTTCGAACATAGACCATGGCGGAGTTCTTCAGTCATTAGTGGGGATAGGAAGACTTAAAGGAGACAAGACTTGGACTTGGGGCTTGGGAGACTGGCTTGTATGACTTGCAAGGGTGTATCTCATATGGATCCATCTGTTGTCCAGAGACTTTGTGGTCATTATCTTGTCCGAGGGCATGCCTACGACCGGGCTCAAGGGCGCCCCGCGGGGAACTATACTGCCACTCTTTGACATGCCCCTATTTTCAAATTTTCTGCATCATATTCTTATCAATTTTCTCTTTTCTCTTATTTTCTTTCTTCTTTTGAACAGACCGTCTCTCTTTGAGACTTCAACATATAAGCTACACCTTCCCAAGTCCTCAAGTTAGTGTCCTTTGCACCTAGACCTTGTCCGAGCAAGAAGAGAATTGACCTTTGCACCCCATACTAGGGCTAGGCAGGAATAGCACCAACTAAAGACAAATTAGCCCTGTGTTGCCGTGTGGTGTGTGTGACTGAGCATAAGAGTAGTTTGACAACAATGAAAGGGAGTAAGACACATAGCTACTAACATTCTTTTGCAAAACAATGTCGTTGTTTGAAAACCTTTTATTAAGGGTAGAATCTTTAAGATACAACCCATTCCATGGGTGAGAGAGCTCCTCACCATCGGCATTGATAAGCCTATACGTTCTCAGGGTACACTTCCATAACAACGTACAACCCTTCCCAGTTTGGTTGCAATTTTGACCTAGGACCTCCATGTTTTATGAATTTGCTTCAAACCATGTCTCCTTCTTGGAATTGCGTTCAATCACTCTCTTTGAAAATATCTTGAGAGTCTATTTGGTAAGAAAGCACATGATCGGCTACGGCTAGACGCCGTTCGTCTAGGAGTTCCAGCTGTGTAAGTAACCCCTCTTGACGTTCGTCGGGATTAAGTTCTTTGTCTAGATGAACTCTTAGCGAAAGAATGAGGATCTCATGTGGGCATACGGCCTCCATCTTGTATGTAAGTGAAAAGGGAGTTTACCCAGTGGGCGTGCGGACGGAGGTACGATAGGCCCACAGAGCCTCAATCAATTTTCAGACTAATCAGCGAACTTATGAGACTCACAAGTTTTCTTTAAAATTTTCAAAAGTGTTTTGTTTGTGGCTTCGGCTTGGCCTTGCCTTGTGGATAATACGGAGACGAATGATGCAAGGAAAGTTGAAATTTCTTACATAGGTCCTAAAGCTCTTGGGATATAAACTGGGGTCCATTGTCGGTGATGAAGCCACTTGGCACTCCAAACACGAGATGATGTTCTCATGATGAATCTGCACACAATCGAGCCTTTGATTTCTGCAAAGCCTCTACTTCGGCCCACTTGGTGAAGTACTCAGTAGCAGTAAGGATGAAAGATTTTTGTTTTACTTGAGCATTAGGATCACCAAGGGGTCCATGATTTAAAGGCCCACATGAGAAAGGCCAAGAAGAAGATAGTGGATGCAAAGAAGAGGATGGAGCATGGATCTTATCACATGAGCTGGCACATGACACACCTACGGATGTAGATGGCATAGTCTTCTTCTAAGGTTGCCAGTAGTAGCCCTGCCTAAGGATCTTCTTAGCCAAACATTTGGCTATTCACATGCCCTCCACATTCACTAGAGTGGGCTCCTTCCACTACTTTCCAGGATTCTTCGTCTGACAACATCTGAGGAGCATTCCATTTAGAGCGCGCCTATACAACATTTCTCCAACAATGGTGTATCTCAATGCCTCTCTACGGATGCTCTCCTATCTTCTGCTTCTGTTTCTTTTCTCAGGGAAGGTACTGTCTCTGCAATACGATCAATCTCGTGGTACCATGGCCTTTCTTCCGCATCATTTCTCCTAGCTCTACAAGCATTACAATCTATCCTTCGCTTCTCTTCTCTCTACCTTTAAGACTAAAGAGCTCCTAAGGTTATTGAACCAAGGGTTTGAGTGGAGGGAGCTTCTAATCTTTGAACAGTGATTGTCTCAACCTGCGGCTGAGAGGAAAGAGAGAGATGAGGCCAGGGATGTGAGGGCATCGGCCAGGATATTCTGAGAGCGAGGAGTGTGAATGTAGATGAGTTTGCGGAATTGCTTATCTAGGAGTGTGACCAGATCTTGATAAGGCTTGAGCTTTGGGTCACGAGTACGTAGATATAGAAGACCTGCCGAAGAATGAGCTAAGAGTCTCCTATGATCTTGAGATTGCGTGCGCCTAAGAGATAGGCAAGCTTAAGACCAGCTAAGAGAGCTTCATACTTGGAGACATGTTGGTGGCAGGGAACTGGAGTTGATATGCGAGTGGAATGGTGATCCCTTCTGAGGTGAGCAAGACAGCACCTATGCCCCGTCCCCTAGAATTGAGAGCCCCATCGAAGTGGAGCGACCAGAAGGGATCGCGATAGATGAGTGATAGGTTTTCATCAGGGAAATCATCTTGAACCGTGTCACTGTGAGGCAGAGGAAGGTGAGCGAGGTGATCAGTAATGGCATACCCTTTTATAGCCTTCTGGACTACAAAGTGATGTCGAATTGAGACAAGAAGCTCTGCCAACACGCCAATCTGTCATCGAGGAATGGCTTCTCTAGGAGATACCTAATAGGATCCATTCTAGAAATCAACTCACCTTATGGGCTAAGAGTAGTGCTTCAATTTCTGCACTACCCATACTAGCGCTGCACACGTTTTCTCCATTGTGGTGAGTTTGAGCTCGGAATGATTGAAG
>JACBKR010006074.1:0-14731 GCA_014218235.1 Colocasia esculenta | reverse complement strand
AGCTCTCCATGCTTATTCGTCATCATTTGCGTGCATTGCTGCAGAACCTAACGTTGTGTGACATTTACATTGCAGAGAGTTTGACTCGGTCATATTGCAACGGAATCCACGTCTAACTGACGTGCAGGTTGAAAGGAACGGGAGAAGTCTTTTCCTACTTGGTTAAGATCTCGAGTATGTGTCTAATTATTTTGAAACATAAGTGTTATGTTTTTATGCAGACTGAGTTGAAGTCATTTATTCAATGTTGTCTATTTATCTCATAATAGGTTGAACAAGGCTTCATTCCCGATTCAAGAGTACAACAGATTAGTTTTGGCCCCTTGAAGATTGTACGTGTCTATCCAGGCTACATTGTGAATGGATACAGATTTCACACGAGAGATTATGGACGGAATAAGTCTACGATGAACAGCGGCGTATGTGTGAAGGGAAGTGCCTACAATGAAAATGAAATTGACTATTATGGCATTCTCGAAGAAGTCATTGAACTGCAATTTTTGGGACAAGACAACAATGTATTTCTGTTCAAGTGTCATTGGTTTGACCCGACATCTATTCGTCATGACACAACATATGGATTAATCGATGTGAAGCATAAGTCCAAATTGAGTACATATGAGCCATTCATCCTGGCGGCACAAGCCCAACAAGTTTATTATTCAAATTATACATCCCTCAAATTAAGAGATTGGTGGGCTGCATGTAGAGTGAAATCAAGACTATTCCCTGAGTATGAGCTTCTCCCGACTGATGATGAGCTCGAAGGTGTAATGACAACTTTTTTCAATCAGATCGGAGTGACGCACGAGAGTTGGCAGCTTCTACGCAGTACAATGTTCATGATATAAATAAACAATTTGCTTACATAAGGATAACGAACAAGAAGAAGTTGACCCAAATGTCGCTGAGCGGGAGGTGGAGTCTGATGTGGAGGAAGACTCCCAAGATGATGAGGATGAATTCCAGGATGATGATGAAGATGATGCTGAATAAACATGTCTTCAGCATCTGATGATGAATATATACTGCATTTTGTAAGAAATTGGTGTTGTTGTTAATTACATGTTCATAATAAATTGCTACTTCAAATTGAGTGCTGATGACTTGCTATATCTTTATTTGTATCAATAGAGATATGGTACGTGGAGGACGCAGTCGGACGGTTGCCACGTCCGTTGGCAGAGGGACTGCCTCCCCGTCCACGTCTGCCTCCAGGTCCGCGACAGGTATATGCATATGTACACAAAAAACCATATGGGATTATTGTTTATATTGATTTCACGAGAACTAACGTACATACAATTTTACAGGGACTGCCTCCCCGTCCACGCCCGTCTTCCAGCGACAGGTAAATTTCTTATTGTTGTTTATTTGAAATTCATAATTTCTAATGTGTATGAAATTTTACAGGGACTGCCTCCCCGTCCACGCCCGTCGTCCCAGCGACAGGTAATTTCTACATTTGTTTTTTGAAATTCATAATTTCTAATGTGTATGAATTTTGCAGGGAGTGCCTCCCCGTCCACTCCCGTCGTCCCAGCGACAGGTAAATTTCTATATTGTTGTTTATTTGAAATTCATAATTTCTAATGTGTATGAAATTTTGCAGGGACTGCCTCCCCGTCCACACCGTCGTCCCAGCGACAGGTAAATTTCTATTTGTTGTTTATTTGAAATTCATATTTTCTAATGTGTATGAAATTTTGCCTCCCTGTCGACCATCCAAGCAGTGCCACCTTCATCTTCTTCCTCACCACAAGGTAAACGTATGTTTCAAGATTAGTATGTTTGGTCTCTTGCAATTTATACAATAAAAGTGTACTAATTGTTTTCAACAGAGGTCAATAAAAGTGTACTAATTATTTTCAACAGAGGTGGAGAGCCAGCATCCATCAGCTGAGGAGGGGCCTCAGCTACCAGGACGACAACCATGCGGGATCTCAGGGTAAAGTTCATCATCTCAGTGTTACTGTATTTGTTATTTAGGATATACATTTCATGTAGAAAATTAATGTGGAATTGCAGGGGGAAGATAGATCCAATCCTGCTTCCCGCTATATTACGACGCTGGTCCACGCACATATTCCAGGACCAGTGATGCATGGAGAGACTTCCCGGTGCCAGTCCGGGATTTATTATTTGACATGTTTACGGTATTTTTATTTTTTAGAAGAGTTGAAGTCATTTATTCAATTATTATTAATTGGGTTTATTGCAGAACGTTGATTAATTTTATTTCTTTACAGCGGAGGTTCGCGTTCACGAGACCCGAGGATCTCCCTCGAGCTCGAGCCGTCTGGGAGATTACGGCCCAGACTAATTTAAGAAAGTCGATGTGGGAGGTACGGGACAAGGCAATGAAGACCACAGGCAACCGGGATCCTATGGCTTGGGTGGATTACGGCCCTGTTTGGCTGCGGAGGGACTATTGGGAGTCCCTTTGCGAGTTGGGCTGCTGGACCATGGCAGCAGCGGTCACAGGCGGCAATACGCAACAGCAACTCAACCGGAGAAGAATGTGCATACTAGTGATCCGTATCTTATGCGACCCACAGTCAAAAATTGGTAAGTATTTTTTGTTCGATTCATATATACATATGGATTATTATTGTGAAACTAACTAATTTTGTTGAATTTTAAGCATCACGACCTGGAGCGTGCCCCTACTTTCCGCGAGTTATTTGACCGGACTCATAAGCGGAAGGGGACGGATGACTATGTTACCGAGAGTGCCCGCCGATTGCTGTAAGTCAAGCTTTAAATTATGAATTCAATTATGATATTAAAGTAATTTGTTTTCAATAATTTAATTTTAAATTATTTTACAGGAGACGTACGACAGGACGATGGCGGAGCGCTACACAGAGGGCACTCCCCCCCAGCCAGATTTGGATGCGGACGCTTGGGTCGAGGCAGCGGGAGTGCCGAGGAAGGGTCGAGTGTACGGCTTTGGGGACAGCCTGGATACTCATCGAGTGTTGTCCTCATATGCCAGTTCGATCGCTCCCCCGGCACACGCGAGTTCATCTTCGCGCCGCCCGTCAGTGGTGTAGAGGACATTAGAGGCATCATTCGGGAGGAGCTACGTACAGAGCTACAAACGTAGCGGGTAGAGCTACAGACGCAGCGGGTAGAGCTACAGGCGCAGCGGTAAGATAGAGACGCAGCGGGTACAGCTACAGACGCAGTTCAGCGATATGGTTCAGCAGTTCATCTCAATAATGCAGGGAGTACGCCCCACACAGCCAGCAGCTCAGGTCAGTATTAGTATTAATTTCATATACTTACGATTGGGACGGGCGTTCATTGACGATCTAAAAACAACAAATTACATATAAGGGTTAAAACACACAACCCGGGGGTCCAAAATCCCAAATAGGAATCTGATTGGCGTGCCGTTTTCTCCCACACGACCGGTGGGTTAAAGTGACGTGTGGGAACTAACGGAATCCATTTGGATCTCCAGATTGGGTTGGGCATTGAAATGACGGATCCAAAAAATACCCAAGTATATATAAAGGGTCAAAACACCCCCCGGGGGTCCAAAATCCCAATAGGAATCGGATCGGCGTGCCGTTTTCTCCGACACGACCGGGTATGTTAAAGTGACGTGTGGGAACTGACGGAATCCAATTTGGATCTCCGGATTGGGTCGGGCGTTCAATTGACGGATCTAAAAAGCATACAAGTATATATATAAAGGGTCAAAACACACAACCCGGGGGTCCAAAATCCCAAATAGGGATCGGATCGCATGCCGTTTTCTCCGACACGACTGGGTGGGTTAAAGTCACATGTGGGAACTGACGGAATCCAATTTAGATCTCCGGATTGGGTTGGGCATTGAAATGACGGGTCTAAAAAATACCAAGTATATATAGGGTCAAAACACACAACCCGGGGGTCCAAAATCCCAATAGGGATCGGATCGGCGTGCCGTTTTCTCCGACACGACCGGTGGGTTAAAGTGACGTGTGGGAACTGACGGAATCCAATTTGGATCTCCGGATGGGTCGGGCGTTCAATTGACGGATCTAAAAAACACTCAATATATAAAAGGGCCAAACACACAACCCGGGGGTCCAAAATCCCAAATAGGGATCGGATCGGCGTGCCGTTTTTCCGACACGACGGGTTGGTTAAAGTGACGTGTGGGAACTGACGGAATCCAATTTGGATCTCCGGATTGGGTCGAGCGTTCAATTGACGGATCTAAAAAACACCCAAGTATATATAAAGGGTCAAAACACACAACCCGGGGGTCCAAAATCCAAAATAGGGATCGGATCGGCGTGCCGTTTTCTCCGACACGACCGGGTAGGTTAAAGTGACGTGTGGGAACTGACAGAATCCAATTTGGATCTCCGGATTGGGTTGGGCATTGAAATGGCGGATCTAAAAACACGGTCAAACAGATATAATGGTTAAAACACGCAACCCGGGGGTCCAAAATCCCAAATAGGGATCAGATCGACGTGCCGTTTTCTCTGACACGATCGGTGGGTTAAAGTGACGTGTAGCAACTGACGGAATCTAATTTGGATCTCCGGTTGGGTTGGGCATTCAAAGGACGGATCTAAAACGGCAAGTATATATATAAAAGGTTAAAACAACACCCGGGGGTCCAAAATCCCAAATAGGGATCCGATCGACGTGCCGTTTTCTCCGACACGACGGGTAGGTTAAAGTGACGTGTAGAAACTGACAAATCTAATTTGGATCCCCGGATTGGGTTGGGCATTCAAAGGATGGATCTAAAAACACGGTCAAGCATATATAAAAGGTTAAAACACAACTTGGGGGTTCAAAATCCCAATAGGGATCCGATCGACGTGCCATTTTCTCCGACACGATCGGGTGGGTTAAAGTGAGGTGTAGAAACTGACGGAATCCAATTTCGATCCCCGGATTGGGTTAGGCATTCAAAGGACGGATCTAAAAACAGGCAAGTATATATAAAAGGTTAAAACACACAACCCGGGGGTCCAAAATCCCAAATAGAGATCCGATCGACGTGCCGTTTTCTCCGACACGATCGGGTGCGTTAAAGTGACGTGTAGAAACTGACGGAATCCAATTTGGATCCCCAGATTGGGTTGGGCATTCAAAGGACGGATCTAAAAACACAGTCAAGCATATAAATGGTTAAAACACGCAACCCGGGGGTCCAAAATCCCAAATAGGGATCCAATCGACGTGCCGTTTTCTCTGACACGACCGGGTGGGTTAAGTGACTTGTAGAAACTGACGAATCCAATTTGGATCTCCGGATTGGGTTGGACATTCAAAGGACGGATGTAAAAACGGGCAAGTATATATAAAAGGTTAAAACACAAAACACAACCCGGGGGTCCAAAATCCCATAAGGATCCGATCGACGTGCCGTTTTCTCTGACACGACCGGGTGGGTTAAAGTGACGTGTAGAAACTGACGGAATCCAATTTGGATCGCCGGATTGGGTTGGGCATTCAAAGGACGGATCTAAAAACACGGCCAGCATATATAAATGTTAAAACACGCAACCCGGGGTCTAAAATCCCAAATAGGGATCCGATCGATGTGCCATTTTCTCCCACACGACCGGGTGGGTTAAAGTACGTGTGGGAACTGACGGAATCCATTTGGATCTCCGGATTGGGTTGGGCATTCAAAGGACGGATCTAAAAATACACAAGAAAATGATGGATCTAAAAATAGTATTGTATTAAGCTTGAGAAATAATCACATGTTTTAAATTTCATTTTTGAAAATATTGTATGTCTTTTATTTATTATAATGTTTCTCATTTTAATTTGTTTTAATATAGGATCCAGCTCCAGACGATGACAAGGCAGGGACAGCAGACGATCCAGAAGATCTATGTTGATTTTTGTATTCATTATTCTATATGATTTTATATTTATTGTATTTTATGATTTTATGTTGATTGTTAGTATTTGTTAAATTTATGAATATTGTAGCAGGTTTGACATTGTAGCAATGTTGACAAATCATTTTTATTTGTGCTATTTTAAAAATATAATATGTATTTTCCGACGGATTTTCGACGGATAAGTATCCGTCGGAACTTATAAATTACCGACGGAAAAAGACCATCGAATGCCGTCGGAAAATACTGACGGATTGGCCGACGGATAAGTATCTGTCGGAACTGATAAATTAACGACGGCAAAACACCGTCGGCAATTCCGTCGGAAAATACTGACGGCTTTCCCGACGGATTATATCTGTCGGAGGTTTCGACCGAATTCCGACGGAATTGTCATCCGTCGGAAATTTCTGACCAAGTATTTCCGACGGACAGTTTCCGACGAGCTTTGGACGGAAAGCGGTCGGAACGCGCCTTTTCCGACAGAATACCGTCGGATTTCCGACGGATTCAGTCCGTCGAAAATAGCGCATTTTCTTGTAGTGGTAAAAGGTTACTACTGATGAAATACACTAGGTCATGACAAGGAGCATAATGGGAGTTACACAAAGATAATTTCAAAACCAGAATCATTAACATTATTAACTACTAATCGATGGCTTAGAAAAGATTAGTAGGAAACCTACCTGAAGAGCTAAAGGTTGCGGAAACTTCATGATACAGGAAGCAGACTTCACTCGGCAGCATTCCGGCATGGATAAAGGATCCTTACTCAACAATCCGACAGTATTCTGGCACGGGAAAGGATCTTCACTAAACAATCCGGCAGCACTCCGACATGAGAAGGAATCCCAAGAAGATAAATCAGCAGCACTCTAGCACAAAGAAGGGATTTCGAGAAAGAAAACCGGTAGAGTTCTGGTATGGCAAAGGATCTCGAGGATACTACTGATGGAATTCCAGGATAGAGGGACTCCGAATCAGCAGCATCCCGACGTAGCGAGAGACTCCGAGGAATCGAACCGACAGTACTACGACGTAGCGGGAGATTCCGAGGAAACGAACCGACATCACTCTGACGTAGCGAAGGATTAGAAGAACACAAGAAATAGACTTTCACTCACTAGGGGTATAGAACTAATTTAAAAGAGTCTACCTATAGGCAGTACTTCGGGGTGGGCACTCCTTTTTCTTCTCTCTTCTCTTCTAGCCTAACCCTTCTTGGAAGCCTTGATGAGTGGAATGGGAGGAGAGGAATGAGAGGGGGGGTATTTATAGGAGGAGAGGAGAGAGAGGGGCGCCCCCTTGGGCTCCTTGGATGGGGACATGTGTCCCTTAATGGATAAGATCACTAGGATTGGGACAAGTGTCCCTTAATGATAAGGATGTATGGATGTGGGACAAGTGTCCCTTAAGGGATAAAGATCACCAAGATTGGGACAAGTGTCCCTTAATGGATAAGCATCCTTGGATTGGGATAAGTGTCCCTAAGGGATAAGGATGCATGGATGTGGGACAAGTGTCCCTTAGGGATAAGGATCCCCTAGATTGGGACAAGTGTCCCTAAGGGATAAGGATCCCCTAGATTGGGACAAGTGTCCCTTTCTAGATGATTCTAGGGAATTCTTGATTTTTCTAGGAATTTCTAAGATTTTAAAATATTATTTCACTTGTCCCCCTAACTTTTGGTGTCTTTAATATTTTTACCTTTGACTTTTAGAAATTAGAGATATGTCCTTTCCTAACCCCTGATCGGCCGTTCAGGCTCCGAATGAGCTCCGATCGGGAATCCGACTGTGTCTTTGGGGGTCGATAAAAGTTTCACCAGGGTCCCCACAAAAATTAACATTTGCATGAAAACCCCATATTTTTATAATTGTAGATATGCCCCTCCTATTTACATTTACTTTTTTCTTCTTATTAATTTCAGACTCAGTGTGAATAGGGATATATCCATATCCTAATCCTCATTCTTTACCAATATGCTAACCTTTAGTACCAACCTTTACTCTTACCATTTTTCTTTAGTCGTATCCTTTACAATATCATCATTATTTATCATTAGAAATATCCTTTACCAATAATAAGTATCCTTTAGCACATTTTCAGTCAGGACTTAGATAGATCCGAATTTGCTTAATCTCTCCATCTGCTAAAAAACTGCATTATGTTTTCTCGACCATTTCTCACATATATAATTTTATATTTTGGGGTATTACACCCTCCCCCACTTAAGAAGAAGAATGTGGTCCTCCACATTCACTGCTTAGCCATGTCGATCCTATCATGACTACCAAGTCACACGGTGTGTTTATCCACTATGTATTGGAGAATATTAACGTTACTCTTCAGATCTAAAGAGCAAGTTGCGATCCTGGGTTCAACTAAATAAAAGTTTCATTAAATCCTTTATCTTTTGTTAATAGAAGTAAAGCCTTTAATGAATTTTCAACAATAACTTGCTATACTTGATGTCTCCCCCACTTAGGATTAGCCTTACTTCTTAGAGATTTCTATGAATATATCTTGTAGTCATAATATTGTTAATTAATAGAAGATTAACCACGCTTTTGCTGCAAACTCTGATTTACTAGATGTCCATTCCATGTTTAGTTATTATTGACAGACTGGTCAATTCTAACTTATCTCAAGGTTTTCTAACCAACCTCACAGGTTAACGACATGATTTTGAAGGCCAATAACTCTTAGGTTATTGAGTCCTCAAACTTTGCTCTGATACCACTTCTGTCGCGCCCCGATGTTATGGCAGCGGAAGAAGCCGAGGCACAACAGATAAGATGGCAAAAGAGAAACTCACTTGTGTTACTTGGGCTTCAGCCGCTCAACACACTTCCCGACCACTTTACTAGAAAATTTTCCTAAAAATGTTAATAAAATATGAGCATAAAAATGCCCAGTAGTTACCCTTAATCAATTCCAAAACACAACTAGCAGTTAATAAGGTTAAAGAAAATCTAGGGGTAATGGAACAATAGCTCATTAATGTAGATGAAGAGATCACTGGTAAGAATACACTAGAGATTTCAATAAATAGATATGCTAATAATCTTAAAAAATAATAATACTAGTAAAATGGATTAACTAGAAGATGGTAGCTAATCTTTATAAAGAAGTTGTATGTACATAACTTTTGAGATTGACATAATATCACACAATAACTAGGGTGGAACTAGATAACTCAGAAGGTTTGTCTCTGATCACTTTTCGAATAGCACGAATGTAAGTTATGAGAATGGATTTATCGAGTAAGCAAATACGAGAGATTAATTAATAAACATGGAAAGATTAACAATGGTATGACAAGAGTATGAGCTTGAATAACAGTAGCACATGATCACTGAAGTGATGTCCACTAGATTTACTACAAGACAGCACGAGTTCAATCAATAACACTATTCGATCACTGGAGTGGTGAACACTAGATTTTACGAAAGACAAGAGCAAGAGATCAATCAGTAGCACTTTACGACTCATGTAACGAAGATAGTACATGAATACCATGATAGAGACACTAGATCATTCAAGAATTGGCCACTGAACACTTCACGATTATCACGCACTTGGATTCACTATGATTTGTTTCACGCAATCAATCACGATAGAATGAACTTGTCAAGCAAATCAATCAATAACACTCACTATGGTGCATGCCAAACACCTGGCCATCACTCTCCATACGGTACCGCTGGACACTAAGAGTATTGGGATCTTCCCGGGACTAGACCATAGCCCCATAACTGGCATCACTTTCACTTTGGGTCCATGACCCTATTCAAGCACTTGTTGACAGTTCAAACATACACTTAAGTGGCCGAGAACTTCAAGGGTTGGTTCAGAGTATAGACAAGGATCTCAAAGAAATAAGTACGCAATAGTAATTAGATCAGAAAAGGAGACCAAGTTGAGATAGTATTAGCGACATGTAAGTTGGAGACAAAGTTACATGATGATGGGAAATCCAAGGGTACTCTGAACCAAGGCTCTATTAAGCACAAGTTTATGGCTTTCAGACATGTAATAGAATTTAGTTTAAGAATTAATCACGATAGAGAGTATCAAGATGTTAATAATAAATTGTCCAATAATCAACACGATTATTATGGAGCTATGGTTGGAGTGGAAGTCACGAAAGATGCTGATAATGAAGCTTAGGAACACTTCATTAGAATTCACTCGATGCTGTACTGACTAAGGTTATTAACATTTAATCTTATATTCACTAAGGACATTAAGAGTGTCAATCACGAAATTAACAAGGATCCAGTAAAAGGTTACTACTGATGAAATACACTAGGTCATGACAAGGAGCATAATGGGAGTTACACAAAGATAATTTCAAAACCAGAATCATTAACATTATTAACTACTAATCGATGGCTTAAAAAGATTAGTAGGAAACCTACCTGAAGAGCTAAAGGTTGCGGAAACTTCAATGATACAGGAAGCAGACTTCACTATGGTAGCATTCCGGCATGGATAAAGGATCCTTACTCAACAATCCGACAGTATTCTGGCACGGGAAAGGATCTTCACTAAACAATCCGGCAGCACTCCGACATGAGAAGGAATCCCAAGAAGATAAATCAGCAGCACTCTAGCACAAAGAAGGGATTTCGAGAAAAGAAACCGGTAGAGTTCCGGTATGGCAAAGGATCTCGAGGATACATACAATTGGAATTCCAGGATGAAGGGACTCCGAATCAGCAGCATCCCGACATAGCGAGAGACTCCGAGGAATCGAACCGACAGTACTACGACGTAGCGGAGATTCCGAGGAAACGAACCGACATCACTCTGACGTAGCGAAGGTTAGAAGAACACAAGAAATAGAACTTTCACTCACTAGGGGTATAGAACTAACTTAAAAGAGTCTACCTATAGGCAGTACTTCGGGGGTGTACTCCTTTTCTTCTCTCTTCTCTTCTAGCCTAACCCTTCTTGGAAGCCTTGGATGAGTGGAATGGGAGGAGAGGAATGAGAGGAGGGGTATTTATAGGAGGAGAGAGAGAGAGGGGCGCCCCCCTTGGGCTCCTTGGATGGGGACATGTGTCCCTTAATGGATAAGGATCACTAGGATTAGGACAAGTGTCCCTTAATGGATAATGATGCATGGATGTGGGACAAGTGTCCCTTAAGGGATAAAGATCACCAAGATTGGGACAAGTGTCCCTTAATGGATAAGCATCCCTTGGATTGGGACAAGTGTCCCTAAGGGATAAGGATGCATGGATGTGGGACAAGTGTCCCTTAGAGATAAGGATCTCCTAGATTGGGACAAGTGTCCCTTTCTAGATGATTCTAGGGAATTCTTGATTTTTCTAGGAATTTCTAAGATTTTAAAATATTATTTCACTTGTCCCCCTAACTTTTGTGTCTTTAACATTTTAACCTTTGACTTTTAGAAATTAGAGATATGTCCTTTCCTAACCCCTGATCGGCCGTTCAGGCTCCGAATGAGCTCCGATCGGGAATCCGACTGTGTCTTTGGGGTCGGTAAAAGTTTCACCAGGTCCCCACAAAAATTAACATTTGCATGAAAACCCCATATTTTTATAATTGTAGATATGCCCCTCCTATTTACATTTACTTTTTCTTCTTATTTAATTTCAGACTCAGTGTGAATAGGGATATATCCATATCCTAATCCTCATTCTTTACCAATATGCTAACCTTTAGTACCAACCTTTACTCTTACCATTTTTCTTTAGTCGTATCCTTTAACAATATCATCATTATTTATCATTAGAAATATCCTTTACCAAATAGTATCCTTTAGCAATTTTTCAGTCAGGACTTAGATAGATCCGAATTGCTTAATCTGTCCATCTGCTAAAAAACTGCATTATGTTTTCTCGACCGTTTCTCACATATTTATCATTTTATATTTTGGGGTATTACACCTCCTGTCTTTCAAACAATAAGGGATGGACCGGACGAGTGTTCTTTATTGGTCGGAAGAAGGGGAGCAGCTCTCCAGAGTGGGGATTCCCTATTCGGGTATGCAAGCCACTGAAGAAAGCGGACGTTGCGCCCTTGCTGATCCAGGACCCCGCCAAGGCTTCCATGGCGTTATCGAAGGTGCTTGTGGAGCAGGCCAAGCTGCTCCTGACCGAATACAAGCTTATTAAATACAAGCTGAGCCGCACATGGGTTGAGCTTCTTATTTTTGGCCTTGTCCTTTATTTTGTTTTCAAAATAGCTTCTGACCTTTGTTTTCTTCCACAGATGCTGCCGAAGAGGCTACGTTCAATATGTCTTCTTAGTTTGAGAACTTCAATAATTGTAAACTTTCTCTTTTTTTTTTCCTAGGTTGCACAGGTTAGGAATTTGAAGCTTCATTCTTCTTCCCTTTGTCGTTGTACACTTGGCGTCGGAAATGCTTCCATGTATCAACCCACAGTGACTTTATTGGTGCATCTCTTGTCGACTCTATACCATGTATAACAAGCACAGCAACACTCGCACGTGGCTGCTATATATCCTCAGCCCGTTGATGGACTCTTGCTTGTTCAATATTTGTCAGACCTCAATATTTGAGGGAAGCCCCATGGCCACCGGGGACCTGGGCAGCCCTAGCTATGGTGCATTATGCCGAGCAGGGTTTTTGGCATTTTTTGGGACATCTGGAGTCTATTTTTCGTGCCATTTTCAAAGTTGTGGTCATCCTGACTATGCCAGCAGGCCAACCCGGGGTTGGCGACCATCGTATCGGGTTCCTCAATTTTGGGCCCGCTCGGGTCAACTCTGACAGGGTCTTTGACCGATTTCCCCGACAGTCACATTGGGATTTTCTGCACCTGTGGGGTGAGTTTTGAGGGCCGACCGAGTGTCCGGAGTTGTAACGCCTCGACACAGAATATCAGAGCGAAATTACAGTTATTTAAATAGTATCGAGCGATAAATAGACATCAAACCATTACATAATTAGAATAAAACCAAATGAAATCCAACTTCATTGATAATTCATCAACTAACTATTACATCCACTAATCAGAGCCAAAACTAGGACCCAGAGTACTTATTCAAATCCAAACTAATACATATTGACTAACTCATAGCTATCTAACTAACTACTAAAGCATGGGTTGTCGAGACTGGTCACTCCTGAGCATCATCCTCATTCCCTTCCTCGGAGTATGGTAATCCCCCAGACTCACCTGAAACACATGAAATAATAGCGCAGCATGAGCGATAATCATCCAATAGGACTTATATCTCATAAGAACAAACATACTTAAATGATTAATGTCTTATAAGGCAGGATAACTAGATAGCACAGTCATGTAGAGCAAGTAACGATGGCAAGAGAACGATAACACTTGTACATGGAAAATAGCACAACACGCATAATAATAGATTGGCCATGTAACGATATATAGCACGTAGAGTTGCACAATGGTGCACCAGTAGCGATAGCACTTGTATAGATAGAACTTGTATTGATTGCACTGTGTGATTGTCATAGATTAAATCTTGATAGTATAATGGTGCTAGATGTATACCAACATCCTGATCATTTTAACTCCCATGGGCAAATGGCACTTTTCGGGTGCTCTCCCCAGGACCAGATCGGGTCCTATTGCACTGGCATAGTCATGTTTCTTATCTTAGACAATCATATAGATGGCCAAATAGAGTACCAAGAATAGATGAGAATAGTATATGAATAGACGAGAGAGTAGAGAGAAAGTGAACAGATGAGTGGACAGAGATAGTAGATAAGAATAGAGACATATTCGTAAAACGACGTTAAATATTCGATAGTAACAGTTGCACAGCACTAGGTCGGGTGCTGGCGGTCAGGTAGAAGTCACACAGCCCATTAGCCGTACTATGTACATAGGCTAGATGGTCCGGAGTGATCCCAAGGTAAGAAGGTAACACACTAAGGCCGTTTGGATCATGTCGATCCTTAAGGGGTAACGGGTTTTAAGGGTACAACCAGCTCGCCAGTAATGGACGTGCGCCAAAGCCAAGGAGACTTACGGAGGCCTTGACAAGGAGTCTCTGGTCCAGTCAGGAGTATTTCCAACGGAAAGGTGGTCCATGCCAAGAAAAGTGTGTAACGAAACGTTGTCCGTCTTGCCTCGAGTGCTCGAAGGCAGAGAGACGCGATATCGAGGTACAAATCACACGAATAAAATGGAAACAAGTGTTATTTATAATAATAGGGAATTTAAGTGAAATAATTACACTTAATTACCGATAGATTATTGAGCAATTTAATCAGGTCAAATGGCAAATTAATGTTTAGTGTGTGCAAGTGTAAAGAAATCATGAGAGCATGAATAATCGTGCACATGGTTTTTAATTAATGTAATTTATGTAAATATGTCCATTATTAATTAATCAGGTCGAAATGCTTATAACAGTGTTCAATTAAGACTAAACAAGGGTTAAATGGCATAATTAGTAGGGGCAAAAGAGCAATTTCAGGTTCTGGCCGCATTACTGAAATCGCGACGGGGGTCCCCGTCGCGTTTCAGGTCGCGACATAGCGGCCGGGCGCGACAGCTGAATCGGGCCGGTTGGGAGGGAATCGCGACGGCGTAGGCCGTCGTGTTTATGACGTGACGGATCGGCCAATCGCGACCCTTCTAAGATCGCGACGGGTTGGGCCGTCATGATTTCAGAAGGGCGGCCCAACCCAGAAAAGGGGATCAGCCCTTTTTCCAAGTTAGGTCCAACCTTCTCTGCATGATATGGGTCCTTTATAAATTCAATATAAAATCTTACGAAGGTCCAAAAATTATAAAACTAGTTTTAAATAAAAGTAGACACATAGATCTATCAACAGGCATGAGTAATTAGAAAATAGACAAGTATTGGGCATGCTT
>JACBKR010006073.1:0-14829 GCA_014218235.1 Colocasia esculenta | reverse complement strand
TAAACCATAGCACTAGGAGAACCCAATGCTGCAAACACAGACAGTGAACACTGTCTGGACAAGAACACTAGCCACAGAACAACTACCACTACTTAACCAGTCAGGTGCGCCACGTGCCTTACCCTTGACCACCAGTCCATGTCTAACACCTCCCGTCAGAGTGAGACGCGGAACTAAAGTAACCACAACCTGCCGTAGTCTGGCCGGACTACGGTCTCACATCTGGCCTCTCTAAATGGTACTAGAACCAAATAGAGTGAGGTAGTGAGAAGGACTAGCTGATCTGTGCCGAAAGAACACCAAACCACCTCAGTGTCCCAGACTCAGCTAAGAGAGCTCTGCAAATGACTCTACGTCGCTGTCCCCACCATTATCCCCTCTGCTACCAGAGTCCGTGACTCAAACTCGCCCGCCGCCCAGAGAACTCCCTCAACAGACGCGCGGGGACTGGGGGTCCAGGTAACGGTAACAACCTCTCAACGGACAAGCCCACAAGTGCCTAGCACTGGGCGAAAGACTAGAGTAGGACCGTGCTAGGAAACAGCACAGGTGCCAAGAATCAGAGTTGCAGTGGAAGGAAAACTCCGAACAGGTCACCAAGCCATTCTCTATCTGAGAAGGTGACGCAACGGCTGTCGCCACCCTATGGCGACACCTTGCTTGTCGCGACCTGGGTATGAAGGTAACAGGAAACCTGTCGCAAACTAGGTCGCGACAAGGGTATTGTCACGACCATAGACAGAGGTCCAAGTGACCACCTTAGACCTCCCACAACCCACGGGGGAAAGCCAGGTCAGAAGGCGGCGATCACCGTGTCGCAACTAGAACGCGACAAGGTGAACGTCACTACCTGACCAGAAGGCGACGTGTCAGGCTGTCACTATCTGGGTTGCAACATCAAACTTGTCGCGACCACAGACAAATACACCCGAAAGCCCCTTCAACATGCAATACACCACAAATCCGGAAAACACAGAGGGAGAGGAGCATGTAGGATGATGGAAATAGGTGAAATAGGCTGAAACCACCCTCATACACACCCATGCATGTCAGGGATATGTATCTACACTCCGAATCCTCACATGCAAGCATGATGGAGCCCTCAAACCCAACCCCCAAATCACACACCATTAAGCCAAACAAGCAATCCACAGACCTAGCATGCTCCTAATGGCTTGGAGAAGGGGTTTGGAAGTCCTAGCATGGTAGAACTAGGGGGAAGGCAAGGGTGTAGTAACCTGAATTTTTTGAAAAAATGAAAATTTAATAATATTAAAAATTTAGGTATTTAGAAAATCAAAGAAAAGAGAATTTATTAAAACCCATTAAAGGAAAAGAAGTAATGGGCTTTGTTAAATGAACCCTCTAGAAATTATTGGGCCAAAATAGGGATTTTTAAAAGAGGAATAATAGGAAAATACCTAAAATTCGTAACTTAAATATTACCTAAATAGAAAAGGGTATTAAAAGCATTAAAATAAGTAATTTGAGTTAGAATTGGATTCCTAACACTACCCTATTTAGTTGGCCACGAAATTGCATCCTGTAACGACCCAGAATCCGCATTACCAGTAGCAACCAGTAACCCGAGTTCTGACGCGAACCCACGAGACAAGCTCGGAAGGGTAGGAATTTAGAGTCCGAGGAGACTATATGTAAGAAGATACACACCATGCAAAGCAGTAAAATTCCACTATATGAACATATCATATACAACTCAGAGTCTGAGCAAAGTACAGAGTACAGAAGTACAACAAAAAGTATACTCACTGCAGCTAGGGAGCACCAACACCGGAGTGGCTAGACTCGCCTGGAACAGGAGTCGACGAAGACCCACCTGAAAGGGAAGGGAGTGAGTCTCAAGAAAGAGACCCAGTAGGGAAAAGTAACCCCACCGGTAACAGTCTAAAGTGCGGAAAGTAAAAACTGTAAGTAAGTACACGTCATACCACACACAAAACTGTAAACCACGCGGCTCAGTAACACACACTCACACACACAGCAAGTAGGACTCAGCTAGGGTCTGTGGCTCGGCGTCCCGTCACCACAGAGGCTCTCAACCCCAGCCACGTGTGCACACTACAGACGCTCTCTCTCGCGTCTGGTCCACGACGGTTTTTCCCCTACGCTTGACCCTAGCGGTAGAGAAGGGGCTCCACGGAGACCGGCTCAAAACCACTACAAGGAGTACGCACAGGACAGAGTCGCACTCGGCGTCCTGGCTCACTAGCGGAGGATACAACACACTAGTCGTCTAGACGGAGTCGCACCACGCCTAGGTAACACAACAGAAACGGGTACACAGTAACGCAACACGCGTACAACAGACGGAACACACTCAACGTCTGAAACCCCGTACAGCAAGTAAAACACCTCGTGCTACAAACTACTACTCAATGCACAGGCGGAGTCACACTCTAAGCCTGGCTCACATGTGCTATTAGGGCGGACATCACATGTCAATCGCCTCTAACCACACAACTCAAGACTGCTGGGAGACAGGATATAAACGGCCACATCGATGCCGCCAACATGGGTAAACGGCAACCCTCATGTCGTTAACAGGAACTAAACGGCCATCGACCTTGTCGTTTAATTCACCCCTGAAGATCTCAACGTCAACAGATGTGGACGTTGATATCTTCAGCTCCCCATACCCAGACTGAACCGAAACAGTCCCAATGGGCAGAACACTAAACTAAACTCCGACTGATGGAGGGGAATACATCCTCTCATCAATCCACACTATCAGAACATCATAAATAGACAATCTAACACCTAGATTATCCAAACCCTCAATTCGGCTGATATAACCCAAACCCTAAACCATGAATTACACACCAATTTGCTTAATTGGACATGCTGGTTTGCTGGGGAAGGTTATAGAGGTTAAGTCCCTACCTCAGAACGCCTTACAAATCCCCAAACAGCCACCAAACGCGCGGATCTCCCCGAAGACTCCGCGCGAATCACGCCAAAACCACGCGATTCCACCCGATCTAGCAACACCGCACGATCCAGGGGCTTCCCACGAGCTCAAATCACCCAACAGAAGCTGCAGGAATCAAGAAAAGCTAAGGTGGAAGGAAGGAGAGGAAAGGAGAAGAAGAAGCTCTGCTCTCTCGGGCTGCACTATTTCAACAGGACTGGTTAGTCGACGTCAACATCAATGGCCGCCTACTGAACCGCCTGCAGACTGACGTCCACATATCTTGTCGTTGAGTTCAAGCTCAGACGTCCACATCGCTGGACGCTGACTCTGACTCAACGGCAAGCCCTGGCCGTCAACACACAAAACCACTACAGACCCAATAAGGATCCACTAAAGACCCGAGACCTTACACATCCAACCTAACCCAACTAGGAGGGGGAAAGCTTAGAAGGAAAGAGAAAATAGGAAACCTCGAAATTAAAGGGGAATAGGAGTCAAACTAGGAAAAGGAAAGCAAGGGAGCTTAAATACTCCTCAATCTCTCCATGGCCGGCCCTAACACGTTGCTGGGACTTGCTGGATGTGGAGAGGAGGCCAAGGAGGAGGAGATCTCGTGGGGAGAAGGCTGCTCAAGTCCCCAACCCTCGTTCTTCAAGTTCTAAACCCTAGAAGATCAAACGAGTCAAATGTAGGCATTCTCACGAGCAAAACCTAATTTCAGCCCCATCTTCATCATCATCTTCACATTCATCACTGGTATGTTCCTCCTCCTCATCAGAATCTTCACTAGACACCTGACCTACATCAATATCTGTTCGCCTTCCACTACTCCCTTCTATCTTATGTGGATCGACTTTTTCGACCTTATTTTCTTTAGACAAGTAAATTGGCTCTTCAGATTCATCTGCTCCAGTATGAGCTGTCAACTCTACATCATCAACCAAGTCTGCTTGAAAGAATTCGGCATTGACCTCCTTAGATGTCTCATCAGTCATGTCCAATTCATAATCAGAGAATAGTCTTGATCTAACTTTGCAAGCTACCCACCAATCATTCGTTCTTTGTTCATAGATGATGGATAGCTTGTATAGTACATTTGCTGGACTTGTGTGGCTAAAATGAACAGCTCATAAGTATTCAATTTGGACTTATGTTTAAGCTCGACAATCCTATGTGTTGTGTCATTTTGAATGGTATTAGATCAAACCAATGACACTTGAACAAGAATATAAGATTATCTTGTCCTAGATATTGCAACTGTAAGATCTCCTCTACAATACCATAGTAGTCATATTCATTTTCATTGTATGTACTTCCTTTTGTTGACCAGGTTGTAAGCCCAGAGGGGTGGTGAATGGATTGCTAAAAATTTCTTTTATAAATATTCCTATTAAGAGAAATACTTCGACAGAAGACACTAAACTCAAATGTTAGAGTTAATAAGTAATGGAGACAGGATAAAGACAATCACAAGAACAACAGAAATTTATCCTGGTTCAGATCTTCTATCATAAGGAGTCCTACGTCCAGTCCCCAAGCAATGACTTGGGATTCCACTAACTAAGGGTACAGTCCCCCTCAAGGACACTTACACATCCAACAGTAGCTGGCCTTCTCTTCACTACATGAAGAGGCAATACACCACTTGATACAACAGGTCTTCCTTCTTACCAAAGGGAATCAAACACCCACTCTACAGAAGGTCTTCTCTTCACAGATGAAGAGGACCACTCAAGAAGAGTAAAGAGATGATGGCCCCTAGACCAAGCTTATAGCAAATGCTCGATCTAAGGCAGAATCTAAGAGACAAGAAGATTACACAGGATGAATGTCTCTTAGATCTAAAACAAGCTCTCAAAACTAGAAGACAAGCACTGTGTAGAGAGCTAAGAGCAAGAGGCTATATGTTAATGAAGGATCGAGCTCTTCTTTCTTTTTGTTCCTTGATTGTTCAAAAAAGATTTTTTTTTTCGTCGAATCCACAGACTTCTATTTATCTTCTTTCTGAAGAAGTATCCATTGTCTCTCATCTTCAAGCACGTTAGCTGTGTCTGGTCCAACGTAGGAGTCAGGAAAACCTGCACTCATTAAATGCTAGGATAGGCACATACAGAGAGAAAGATTATCTGGATATCCTCTTTGCTTCTGTCAACGTGACAGGTCCAACGTTGTAATGTGTGAGACTACCGGAAACCTGCACACAATAAATGCTGGAGCATAGACATTTTAAATGTGTCTAAACTTTCAATCAACGTCACAGGCCATGCTTTAAGATAATATACTAAAGAGGAAATTCCGATATGTCATCCTTTAAAGTTCTACTTTATGTGACATGAATATGGTAACCTAAAGGAGATGTCGTGCAGAGATATTGTACTCAACAAAATAAATGTTTGAGTGCACAAGATACAACATGGTTAGCGGGAAAATTTGAAATGCACAGTGATTTTAAAATATGTTTTAATATCATGAAGGATTCAAGACTATCTAAAATGATTTTAATAAAGGTATCCATTAACTGTCTAAAACATTGTTAATGGAAAGTCGATGCTTAGAGACAGTCTATGTAAACTGGTAGTCGATGTCCAACCACAACTGATGTTCAAGTGAAGTCGTTGTGAGTGTAATTGTTGTTGGAATGGAATCGATGTTAATATGAAATCGATGTTGAGATGTAATCATATTCTGTGTAGAAAGTAATCGATGTTGAAATGAAGTCGATGTGAATGTAATCCATGTATAATTGTAATTGATGTTGAAGCATAATCGATGTTAGAGTGAAATCGATGTTCTTGGTGAAATCGTTGTTGAACTGAAATCGATGTTTGACTGAAGTCGATGTTTAAGTGAAATCGATGTTCTAAGTGAAATCGTTGTTGAACTGAAATCAATGTTTGAATGAAGTTGATATTTAAGTGAAGTCGATGTTCTAGATGAAATCGATGTTCAAGTGAAGTCGATGTTCTAAATGAAATCGATGTTGAACCGAAATCGATGTTTAAGTAAAGTTGATGTTGAACCGAAATCGATGTTTAAATAAAGTCGATGTTCTAAATGAAATCGATGTTCTAAATGAAATCGATGTTGAACAGAAGTCGATGTTCTAAATGAAATCGATGTTGAACAGAAGTCGATGTTCTAAATAAAATCGATGTTGAACCGAAACTTATGTTTTACTGACGTAGTCGTTGTTTAAGTGAAATCGATGTAGTAACAAACAGTATTCGTTGTGAACTTTTAATAGTAGTCGATGTAGACTTAGGCAAATCATATGCAATTGACTTCAAATAAAAATGAGTGTAAGTAACTTACTGAGTTTGTTTTATTTGATACATGTTGACAAGCTTTAGAAAATAGTGTTAGTCAATAATTTTCAGGGTTTTGTTAATCACAAAAATACATATAAATATAAATATTTATATGGAGATGGACTGATCATTAATGTCCCCCTTTTGGTGATGACAAAACATTAAAATATATATATGAAAGAGCTGAAATAAATTTCCTGGAAATTTCTAAAGAATTTCTAAAGTATGTATTTTAGAGTGTTTTCTCTCCCTTTTTGTCATTAAGCAAAAAGGAATAAACAAGAAGAAGATAGAATTAATGAAGAGAAACAAAGAGAAATGGAAGCCAAGATATAACATTCATTAGTGAGGGTTTGAGATGTAGAAGGCAGGAGACAGAAGGGAAGCAAGGTGAGTGATAATCTGCTAAGCTTGGACTTCCTGCTCTTCAAAAAGATTTTTAAATACACGCCAGCTAATGTTATATGAAGGCCCCATCTCAGAACTGAGTCTCTGAATGTGAGCCTGTCTCTGATCCTCAATGAGCTTGTTGTATTATGAAGCACTGAGAGACAGTCTGTAAAAACCAGTAGTACTAAAGCTAGCATGCTGAAAAAACTTGTCTATAGAGAGAGGATAGTACAGATTGTGAGCTAAAAATTCCTTCTTCAAAGCTTCAAAAAACCTTATATCTCTCAACCCAGATGGAGTAAGGATCTGAAACTAGGTTTTTGGAGTTGAGATCCATGAACTGCTCAGGAGCAAGGAGGGTTGATTTGACCGGAAGAGAGATGAGTTGAGCTCATCCAATTGGAGAGCAGCCTGATAATATACCTTACGCCATTCAGTAGGGAAAAACCTTTCTGATTCGGCCAACAGAGAAGCTAAAACTGAAGACTTAATGAATCCCCTATGATATTCTCTGAATTGAAACCGATGGAATGCTAAGGGGGCTCCTTTCTGAACAAAATTTTTAGCTTTTACTCTAGCAATCCTCTAAAAAATGATTGGACCAACATCAAAGTCCATGAGCAGAAAATGTAACTAAGGAAGCAATTTGAATTCATGCAACTTGAAGGTGGCAAAATCAATCTGAAGAGTTGTGTTGAGAGGGTGCTCAGTCTAAAGATCATTGACTACAAACCGGAATTGAGCAAGCTGGACTTCAAGAAGACCATGACATGGCAGTAGTCATTGTACATCTGAAATTGCCTGATCAGCTTAATTTCCTTCTAAATAAAAGGACCCCAGAGGAGGTATGCTGACTCACAAACCACTCTGACAGGGAGAGAATATGATCTGATGGAGGAAATCTGCGATCCCTTGCAATCTCAAACTTTCTGTAGAGGGCTTTGTGGGATTGGCCCACTGATCCTCAGTCTTGGACTCAGCCGAGGAAAGGATTTTATTTTGGTCAGGTTTTGGCACAAGAGATACAGAAAGAATGAGAGTGAGATATTCTGATAGATTGAGACATGGGAGACCAAAAATTACAGCAAAGGTACAATTTTAGAGGTACTCAGTGTAAAGGGATTTTCTTCTGTGGACTACTGAAAGAGAGTACCACAGAGGAGGAAATAGAGCTGAGGAGGTGTGGGGAACAAGTTCCTGGGAGAGTTTCCTTTTCTTGGAAGCAGGACTAGAAGATGGCTGAGAGTCAGTCCTATGAAGATTAGAGGAAACAGATAGAATTGTTCTAAGGATGGCCTCTTCAAATTCATCTTTAATATTGGTGACAGTAAGGCCAGTGGTGCTAGCACTCTCAAAAATGAGTGATGAAGGATGGTGGAGTGGGAGGATGAAGAGAGGAGAAAGATGAAGTGGGAGGAGGTTGAGTAGAGGGTCCAGCAGAGGAGGGACCAGAAGAAGAGGGACCATATGAGGAGGCTAGAGGTGCCTCAGAAGAGGGAGGAGGAATAAAGGATGGAGGAGTAGGTGATGTTGAGGGTTCAGCAATGAAGGAAGTAGGAGAAGAAACATGTTTGGGAAGAGGTTTCTTGGAGGGTTCAGGAGCATGAGGAGCAGTGAAGGGAGCAGAAGGGGAGGAAGGTGTTGAAGTCTGTAGACTGGAGGAGGATCACAAGGCCCAGAGTCTCCCATATGCACTGAAGGCCCTGGTGGTACAACAGCTTCCTCTACAGGCTCTTGAGGGCCGGATGGAACATCAACTACTTCCATTTGCTCAGAGGGCCCTGATGGCCCAGCTACCTATTCTGAAATATATGGCCTTGATGTCCCTGCAACTGATTCTGCTGGCACTGACTGATCTACTCGGTCTGACTGTTTTGGTTGAGAAGGCCCGGATGGCCCTGCAGTAGCTTCAATTCCTTTCTCAAATGGCCTTGATGGCCTTGGTTTAGACATAACAAGAGGTACAGGAGGGGCTTGAGCTGAAGAGGGTGCAACAGTAGTGGAAAGTAAGTGATGTCTCACAAATTGTGTGAGATCAATCACCATGCTCTTTAGACCGCTTAATTCATTTCTTATATCATGAAGCTCAGATCTGACTGCACAAATATCTTTGTCTTGAGAGCTTTGACTGAGAAAAATGGATACCACATTTGATTGAAGAGAACACAAAAGCTCTCCATAAGCATCCAACTGAGCAACAACTGAGTCCAGATGAACACATAACTTCTTTTTCTTGGATTTATTGTGAGCTCTTCTAGTGAGTCTGAGAACACTACTAGCTATAGCTTTATCTTTCCTTCATCAACAATTGGCTCATTATGCATGGCTGTAACGTCTATTTTCTAGTGAGCAAGATCATCATCATCGGAGTCAGAAGCATCTTCAACCAAACCTTCTTGGAGAGGATCTACAGGACTACCAGCAGAGGCTCCCCCTGAGCAACAACATCTTCCATATGAATCTCTTCAGATTGACTTTGAGCCACATCATTTGGAATACCTACTACATGTTCTCCTTCAACAACAGTTTCTTCAACTGGAGCAATAAGTGATTCTTCAGTAGGAATGTCTATGTGCTCCCCCTCAGTGTGAGCAGCTTCTTCTTCAATTGGGCTGAAAAGAGTTTCCTGTACTATAGGAGTGTCAGCTATAGGAGCAGGTTCTACACCTTCATCTGAATGCCCAACGGGTTCAATGTGTTCAAGAGCAATATCTTCAATCCTTCGTCCAGTAGATGCCACAGTTTCATCAGCCCTAACTACAATTTCATCCTCTTGAACAGATGGAGCTTCAGTGGTGGAAGTATCTCCAATAATGGCTTCTCCTTCAGCCATGGAAGTTTTAGACCAGATATTTGATGACAAAGAGAAACCACTCTTCTTTAAATTTCTGGTGTGGATGGGTTGTCCCATTCTCTCCAACAATTCTCCTTCCAAATCAATTTCAAAAAATCTGAAAATTCTTGTGAGCAAATGTGCATAGGGAAGAGAGACAACTAACTTGTTCTTCTTGTCCCAAATGAGTTCAATGGTAGACTTCATCTTCTCAATCATAATCTGTGCCATATTAACATCCTACTTTTGCACAGCCGAAAACATAACATCTGCATCCCCTTTTGTGCATGAAGAAAAGGTGGCACTGCGAGGTACTAGAATTTGGCAAACAATGAAGTGCAGTAGCCTATTGAAATCATTGAACTGATAATATCTATTTTTCCATCCCTTAGCTATACTTTGTTCCTATAATTCTAAGGCCTTGGCATGAATGCCTACGGAGTTAATCAAACTGTGGTCCACCTTAGAGACACCAAACAACCTTTCCAGCAGATCATAAGTAATGCGAATGGGCTTACCTTTGACAAGGGAGGTGAGAGACCCATATTCTTCAGATTGAAGACAAGTGTAGAATGCCTTGGCCAAATGTGGATAGCTGGGTTCAGAAACTGTACAAACCTCTATCCATTTCATCCTCTGTAGGATTTAATCACACTGATCATCCCATGCTTCTCCAAATTTGCCAGATCTACTACCTTGTTCCCACAGATCTTGATCTTCACTGCTTGGAATCTCTCGAGCTGCTTTGCCATGAGAAAATCAGCGTTGTAGCCACCCAAACTGTTGGAACTTCCGGAAGCGGCCATGGAAAATTTCGAGAGAAGGTTGTAAAGGATCATGGAAAGAGGAGGAATAAAACCCTCAAGAAATATGGTGGGAGAATCAAACCTTTTGAGAATGGGAAGAAGGATTCCGGAGTCGATGGAGGGCTTGCAGACCTCAGAGTCGAAGGGTCGCAAAAAGAGAGAGAGAGAGAGAGAGAGAGAGAGAGAGAGAGAGAGAGAGAGAGAGAGAGAGAGATAAGGGACGAGTTGCCTTCATAGCAGATGGAAATAAAGTGACTATTGAAAAGGCAGAACATTTATTGCAAAAGACGACAAAATAGAGGATGATGATAGTGCAAGGGTAACGAGAATAGATTTAATTAATTAATAAGGGGGGAGAGCTAAAGCTTGTTCTAAAATAGATTAATTTATTTCAGTTATACGCAGATAAATCTATTACAAATTGCACATGCCTAATTCCATTCTTAGAGAGGTAAATCTCTCTTCAGGTAAGGCTTTTGTAAAGATGTTTGTTAACTGATTTTGAGTATCTACAAATGAAATATTAATGTTACCATTTTCTACATGATCTTGAATAAAATGATATCTAACCTCTATATGCTTTGTCCTTGAGTGCTGTACAGGATTCTTGGTAAGATTTATAGCACTGATGTTGTCACATAACAGTGGAATAGTCTTGATGTTTAGTCCATAATCTTCAAGCTGTTGTTTGATCCAAAAGAGTTGTGTACAACAGCTCCCAGCAGCTACATATTCAGCTTCAGCTGTTGATAGAGCTACTGAGTTTTGTTTCTTTGAAGACCATGATATCAAGCATCCTACAAGAAATTGGGAACAACCAATGGTGCTTTTTCTATCCACTTTACATTCAACATAGTCAGCATCTGAGTATCCAATTAAATTTGTTTCACAGGTTTTAGGATACCATAGACCTAAGTTATGAGTATGAGCTAGATATCTAAAAATTCTTTTTACTGGGATTAGGTGTGATTCCTTAGGATTAGATTGATATCTTACACCACGCATACACTGTAAAATATCAGGTCTACTTACAGTTAGATAGAGCAATGAACTAATCATACCTCTGTAAAGTTTCCAATCTACCTTCTTACCTTCTGAATCACTATCCAATCTGGTTGATGTGCTCATGGGATTAGATAGTGGTTTGACATTTTCAAACCAAAACTTCTTTAATAGTTCCTTGGTGTATTTGATTTGACTAATGTGACTTCCTTCATTGCTTTGCTTAATTTGAAGTCCAAGGAAGTAGTTAATTTCTCCCATCATGCTCATTTCGAATTCTCCCTGCATTAGCTTTCCAAAATACTTGCACAGAGATTCATCAGTGGATCTGAAGATAATGTCATCTACATAAATTTGTACAATCAATATATTTCTGGCATTAGATTTAATAAATAGAGTGCTATCTACTTTTCCTCTAATAAAATCATGGTTTAATAGAAATGCACTAAGTCTTTCATACTGTGGTGGTGTTTTCCTGTTTGGGTCGGAGCCAAATGGGCCTTCACTAAGGGAAAGGATGGAAGACGATCACCGGTGTGGATAGTAACCTGCAAAACCAAAAGAGGATCAGGGGGGCCCGGTTGAAGAACTGGGGGAACCCTCCGATGCCTAAGTCAGATGACTGTAGAAAGGCTTGAGGAAGAAGGGTTCGCTAGTGTGTGCCAAGCGTGGAGGTGAATGTATGGGCAGAGTTGCCTTCCCATCGCATGGGAGTTACCTGTGCCTTTTATAGGCAAAGGTTATGTAGAAGGAAGACATGCCAGCCTTTGATGATGCTGGAAAGGGTGCGTCAGTTGGCGTCCTTAGTGGGGAGTTATCCGTTGAGGCGTCCGTTGAGGGTCCCTGCAGTTAATACTCCCCTTGATCGTGGGGCGTGCACCGCGCTGCTGTCGTAACCGTCGCTAGGAAGCGAGGGGGTTCACTGGTCCCTCTTGTCGAAAGGTTCCGAGCAGGGACCTGCTCGGTCATTGGAC
Organism: Colocasia esculenta; assembly: GCA_014218235.1. NCBI lineage: Eukaryota > Viridiplantae > Streptophyta > Magnoliopsida > Alismatales > Araceae > Colocasia > Colocasia esculenta. The sequence continues at coordinate 2,584 of JACBKR010006073.1, read as the reverse complement.
TGGCTGTTCGGTGACTGCTGCTCGGAAGCATAGCCTTTGTTGGTGGGGTCGTAGCGTACTTCGAGCAGGATGTGTTCGGTAGGCCATGCCTAGACCGAACAGGCCGTAGGGTGTCCGGAGATCACCCTTGAGGGCCCTTGAACGCTTTGGTTGCCCGAACGTGTTCAGAGGCTCCGAGCTAAATCCGAGAACACGTGGCTCGATGGTCGGAGCCTTGGTGCCTTGATGGGTCATGATGGGCCGTAGTGAGCCTTGATGGGCTCGGAGGCCCAGGAAGCTAGAAATAGCCTCCACACTGGCCCCCCACGCTCACAGGCTGGCGCGGTACTGCGGCACTTGAGAGCGGAGGTCTGCTCGAACGTCACCCTCGCATTAAATGCGACACTGACCTCGGCGGTGCGAACGATGCTAGGGCGACGCCGTTTGAAATCTCCTCTTGGGGATGGAAAAACCTCATGATGGTTGGTGGTGACGGGTCGATCGGCGAACCTCGTGCTGTACTTTCGAACAGGCTGTTGGAGCAGGCGAAGCGCCTCTCTTGCTTTTCGAATTCCGCACCCCTTCTTCCTTATAAGGACGAGGGGGGGGGGGGAAGAGAAGGCGGGACTTACGCCTTCGAAAAGCTTTCTTCTCCTCCTCTTTTCATTTTTCGGGGTCGTCGTCTTCTTCGCTACGATCCCAGTCGCCTCCCTTCTTCGCTGCTGCTTCTTCTGCTATCTTCGGAGATGTCGCAGAAGTGAAAGGTTGTCGCTGCTGCCGGAGCAAGCGAGGTGGTGCCGGCGGCGCCTCAGAGGACGAGATATAGGTTCTTCGAGGGCCTCTGTGAGCGATATCGGATCGGGGCAGAGTATGACATCATCCTCGCTACGGAGGAGGATTCATATATGCTGTAGAAGCCCGGATGTATAGCCATGTCTTTGGACCTGATGAAGGCAGGGTTCCGGCTGCCACTGTCGACGGTTGCAAGGGACATCCTGAATGCGTGGGGGGTCGCCCCCATTCAGCTGAGCTAAACTCATGGCGTACAATTTGCATCTTCTGCATCTCCTACAAGGTGCGTGAGATCGAGCTGACGGCGGACCTCTTCCGGGCGCACTTCAGTCTTGCGACGTCCCCGATGACCGGCGTCGGCATCTTCTACACGAAGCACCGAGCAAACAGGATGCGCATCCAATTCTCTCCCAAGTATTCTAATAATAAGGGATGGATTTATCAGGTGTTTTTTGTTGGTCGGAACCAAGGAGGAGCGGAGTGGGGATTTCCTACTCAGGTGAGTGACCCACGCAACAAGGAGATGGTCCCTTTGCTGATCCGGGATGCGGCAAAGACCTCCGACCGCCTCAGTAAAAGATCGAGGTGGGGGGACTTCGGGAGTCTCACACTGCCGCGGAGGGCCAGGAAACGACAGTTTCCGCGAACGTCCTTGAAGCTTCTGGAGGAGAGGGTCCTTCTGCAGGGCAGGCAGACGCTGTGGACGAGGACCGAGCTGGCTCCGAAGAGGACCGAAGGCCGGTGACGCAAGTGCTGGGGAGGAAGTCACCAGCGCGTCCTTCGGAGGCGATGATGGAAGCTACCTTGGAGCGCCTCCAGGGAAACGCCTCCAGGGTTCTTCCCCCATGTCCCTCCGCGTCCCAGTTAGAAGTGCTGGCGCGGTGCCAGGGGTTAAGCCCAGACGACACTCCCAAGGACTCGGGGGAGGTCTACCGAGCTGGACTTCATGCCGAAGAGGACGATGACGGGGACGTCGATGTGGAGGCGCTAACAGATGGTGTCTTCAAGTCGCTGGCACTGCTGAAGCAGCTTGCTGTGCGTGCTCGAAACCACAAGCAGATGTGGGATGCCAAGTTCGCCTTCTGCGAGGAGCTCGAGGCGCAGCACAAGGCTCGAGAAGCCGAGCTGCAGATGGAGGTTAAGAACCTCTAGGATGCGCTCCGGACTTCTGAGCTCAACCTAACTGTCGTTCGGGCAGAAAAGGAGGCGGTCGCCAAGGTGCTAGCCGAGGTTGACGCCCGTGGAGTGGCCGCGTACAAATCAGGGCCAGACTTCAAGGCAACTTGGAGCAATACGGTGCGACTTGTTACAAGGTCGGCCCTCTTTTCTATGCTTCAACACCATATACATGTATATTTTTTTTTTATGAGAATGCATGAGATGGGCTACTTATGTCCCTTTTATATTCATTTGATTTCTCCTTTGTTCAAATCCCCTCCCCATGTCCATCGCATGCTATGTGTTTTTCCTATGATTATGTCATTTTAATACCCATATCTAAAAGGCTCTTAACTATCCTCAACTTTCCAAAAATCAAAGAAAAAATGATGAAAATAGGCATACTCATGGGTCGGCCATGGGAAAGGGGTTTTTTGAACAAAAGAAGAAGATTCTAATTCTAATCACCCTTCACCCTCACCTCTGTCTCTTCTTTCTTGGAAACACAAGTGAAGGATCTCTTCCCTCCTTGACCAATCCCCTCTCTTGGAATGTGAAGATGGATGATGATGAGGAGGTGAAGAGGAGAAGAAATGGAAGAGGAGCTTTGGAGGTGGGAGCCGAGTGGGGGATAGGAGTTGGAGAATGGGAGTGG
>JACBKR010006072.1:0-14589 GCA_014218235.1 Colocasia esculenta | reverse complement strand
CATGTTGTACATAATTTTCTATTAGGTATGGACTTTCTTGTTATAGTTATTTGAATTCATTGCTTATCTCACTGGACTAAATTCTAACCCTTTCGGTCTTCGGATCCGTGAGTGGCGGCGCGACCTTCGGGTCCCTAACGGGGGTTTGGGAGGTGGGTCGTTACAGGTGTATCAGAGCTCAGGGGTCCAACGAGATTTGTAATGAGTTATAAAACTATGGCTATCCAAAGAAAGGTACTAGTACGTTGCTAGCCCGTTCGTTAGAGTTGTTGTTAGGTGTGAGCATTGGTTCTTGTTGCAGGTGGCTAGCTTTCCACAGGGTCCGAGCGTGAGCTGCATGCAGGATAGTGTTGATACTATCTAGGTACGCGTGCTACGAGTGTGGTCATCTGGTTCACTCGCGCTAGGTTGGGTTCGTCGTCGGCCTGCGCGTCTGTGTGGGGTGTCACGAGGCTGAGAGAGCCTACGTGTGGTTTGACCTTCACGGTGCAGGGTGTGGTCTGTGGAGCCAATCGAAGGTGTCTTGCCTTGTTGGCTGTCCCCTTGTTGTTGGGGTGTATGGTGTTGGTTGTTGTTTGGTCTCGTATGCCTGTGCGCCGTTATGCGATGTGCTCTGCTCAGTCGGCGTCGTTGCTCGAGCTAGGCAGGTGCCTTATGTGCCATGTTGCACTATTGGTTGAGCGCTGCGACACCTGTCTGTGGTTGTTGTCGGCCTTTTGCTGGCTGGTTGTGAACTCTGGGGAGATGCTCCCGGAGTTCTTCTCTGTTGGTTCTGGTAGAAGTGAGGTTTTCCTAGAATTGTGTTGTGCTCATTTTTGGTTGCTGTTGCGTTGCCCTCTGGGTGGAGGTGCATCGCTTGGTTGCTTGTGTTCTGGTGATGTTTCCCAGAACTGTTTGTTATCTTGGTGAGGGTTTCTCTCCGAGGCTATTTTTCTATGCTCGTTGATGTCTTCCGCTGTGTTACCTCTTTGGTTTGAGGTCTATGTTGTTTGGTTGGTTGTGTTGCACTAGCACTTTGCTGTATTGTGCAGCTTTTGGGTTGGACTGTTGCATGTAGTCTGCTTGTCTGCCTCTGGTCAAGTTGAGGGACCTTGACCATGTGTGTGGCCCTTTGCTTGGCTGACTCACTGTATTGTTAGCTTCCAAGTCTCTTGGTTGTGCCGGTGGGACTGTGTGTGTCTCTGTGGTTTAGTTTGTTTCCTCTTGCATTTCCGTGCCGACGCACTCTTGCCGACGGTTGTTTGGTGAGTGTTGTGGGTGTTCGGCTGGCTAGCCTCTCGTGTGAGTGCTAGCCTTGTGCTGCTGTTCTCTTTCGTGTGCAGAAGAGGCCTGTTGCGTGCCTTCATCCTCTGCTTCCATAGGTTGCTCGGGGTGGTGGTGCTCTGCCATGGCATTTGGTGCCGTGTTGTGCACCGTGGTGACCTTTGTGGCGAAGGTCCCTCCCCTTGAGCTATCTTGAGGTTGAGCTAGTTGCTCCCCTCTGTAGACATGCCATTTTTACAACATGACGAGCAAATTTCATGATACTACGCAATGCCTCAAAGTGGATCTCTTCAATTAACCTCTTGAGTGATTTTCCTAATTTTTGGATTTTTCTAGGATTTTAGGGATTTTTCTAAGGGATCTAAAGGGGTCTGTTGAGCTTCAGTGATTCGCGTCTGATACAGTGGACGCCTTTTAGAAAGGTTGATCCGCGGCAGGTAAAATCGATGCATATCACACTTCCTTTCTGGAGCTTACTCTGGTATGGTAAATTCCAAAATTGTTTTTGGAAAGATTTTGTTGCTAATAAAATAACATCCACATAGTCCGACGCGTTTCAAACCTTCCCTCCTACGAAGATTGATTTCCATCAGAGAACGATTTCTGTTCAAATACACGGCGGCTTATGCCGTCGTGATTCAATATTTCCATTTTTTTAATATTTAGAATGAATCGTTTCAAATGGGGAAGTGTTTGAAACGCGGCTGGTAATGTCGACATGATTCTTAAAATGGCTATAATCGTTGTTTGGAAGGGCTTAATCAGAGCAAGTCGATCTTGGTAATTTCGGCGGTTTTATTGGACGCGGTTCACTAAGATAAGCGTCCACTGTATCGGACGCGAATTCAGAACTTTTCCCTATAAATAGACCCCCGAGGCTATTGTTTTGAGCATCACCCATGCACTACGGTGAAGCTCTGCCGAACTGGAGACTTGACTTCCAAACCAAGGAGAAGCATCCTCACTCCCAAGCAACCACGAGCACTCATTCCTTGGAGTTCGGAGCTTCCGTCGCCCTCACGTACATCGGAGCGAGGTGGGAGGAGTTCGCTTCTTCCATTCCATCTAAGCGCAGTAGCGGGCTCACATCGCCACTTTCTCTCTTCCTTTCACTTTTATTTTCATTTCATCAGTTGGTTTATTTCATCACACTATTTTCACACACATCACATCATTTTTCTCCACACCCATACTTTTTAGGGGTTTAACACCACCCCACGAGGTGTGTTCATACCCATGTTATTGCTTTTCTTTCATTTTTGCTTAATTTTGGTGCTGCACGCCATAGTCTAATCCCCCTTTCACTTGTTTTCTTGTTGTTTTCCTTTTTCAAGGTAATCGCCCGAACTAAATCTTCTTTGCCGGCCGGCTAGTGGAAGAGGTAGAAGCAACCCACAATCACAACTCCCGTGATCCTCGGGTGAAGGTAAGTACCCTCATTTTCCTCCTCGCCCATCTCCTTCTGTACCCTCGTGTACCTGACGATCACACCTCCATATTGTGCACACACACACGTTTTGTTTTATTTTCTTCTCCCCCTCACGCTATTATTTCTTTTCATTTAAAAATCTTCTTTTTTTTAATTCACTCTTTGTGGGAGTGTTTTGAAAAAAAACACGTCTATAAATTGGCGATCACGGTGGAACTTCTTATTTTTAGTTCTGGTTACCTCTCCTTCGGCACCCACGTGTGCCCCTCCTTTGACACCCACGTGTGTCCTCCCTTCGTACCCCACGCGATACAACCCCTCCTTTCGTACCCCACACGGTACTCTTTGAGATTTCCCATCGCCATTACCAATTTGTGTTGTGTGCTTTTTCTTTTACATTTCCATAAATTGGATTAAAAAAAAATCATCATCATCTTGTTCCCCTCCCTTTTTACCTACCTTACCTGAAGAAAGCATCTCCATTTGACTGTGTTTTCATCATTTGAATTGATTGAACATCATGCTTGTCTGATTTTCTTACTCTTTGGTGCTTTTGAATTAGCGACGTGTTCAGACGTCGCGATTTGTGATTTTGTGCGGCGGCTTACCCAGACGCGATTCTGTGACAGGACTCCGGAGGGAGTCGTCATGGTTCTTATAGCTTCTGTGAGCTATTAGATCCACGACCGACTGAACGGACGCGATTCTCATTGAAGCGCGGCGACTAAACTTTCCGCGATTCAGTCTGTCACAGTGAGCAGTGGTTTTCTGCCATCTTGCATTTTGCATTGCTTACAGGGCATATTTCGGTTGAGGGACCTCCTTCCCTCCTTACACTAGGATCCAACACCCTTCTTGGTAAAGGCGACCTCCCTCTGGGCATTCCATCTCATTGGACTAGGGGACCTTTGCCAAGACCTCCGTAAGTCTCCGTACCCGTGGATTCCCCAACAGTGGACCGAGTAGGTTGTACCACCCTGGAGACCGTGCTAGAGAACCCATTCGTGTGAGGGAAGTGTGCTTAGTGGGCCCGAAGTTCTCATCTCACCCATTTAGGACCATACCCACTTGGAGTGACATATTCAAATAAAATTCACTCTAAATCATATTGAACATTTAATTGAACGTAAGCATCCTCAAGTGTGTGATTAAAAGCAATTAACATCTTCTCTCAAACTTGTTTGAGTAGTTGTTTGGTAGTTGCTTGTTAATCAAACTTGTTTGTTCCAATTTTATGTTACTTTGTTCAGGCCGATCTCTCGGAATAGCTGAATACGAGGACATGGGTTACCAAGAAGATGTCTATGATGATGTGTATGACTCCACTGGACCCCTTGCACAAATTCACAAGCAACCCCATGATGGTCCTTCCACTTCGCATGTCAATTCAGTGGATTCAACAACCTCCTCACCTTTCTTCGAGGCATACCATTGCAAATGCCTCTGCTTCCATTGATCTGTCCAGCTCGTGGACATTCCCAAAGCCTCCAAGCTTCTTAAATCCAAGAGGTCCAGGCTGCCTTGAAGGGGAAATCCATCCCTGAACCTCTCCATTCTCTCCACCCAAACGCGGGTGTTTACACTGAACTCGTTCGCGACCCGATGGTCCAAGCCTCTCTTGCGCCCTCGCGGGTCAATTCTATAACTCATTCTCACCCCCACACTCCCGTTGGGGGAGCCTTCTCATGTCTGGCCAAGCCCCACCACCACTACAAGAAAAAATAGCTTTAGAGACCGATATTTTCGGTCACTAATTAGTGACTGAATTGTGACCGAAAATTCGATCGCGAAAAAAATATTATGTGACCGATTAAATGTTGGTCACTATTCGTCACATTAGTGACCGATAGTGACCGTTGAGCGTTCGTGACTGAATTTTTCCATTTAAAAAAGGACGAAATGTATTGCGACCGAACATATTCAGTCACTAATCGTAACTAATTAGTGACCGATTTTGTTTCAGTCCCAGATTTTTACGGTTTCCCGGGCCTGGAAGAGAGGTTTGCGACCGATTATTTTCGGTCACTAATTGGTGATCGATTAGTGACCGAAAATAATTGGTGACCGATAGTACCGAAAATAATCGGTCTCTATAGCCGACGGGTTTTAGAGACTGAATAGCGACTGATATTTTCGGTCGCTAATGTCTCTTCTCCCCCCCTACTTTTGCACGCTCTCTCTCGCTCGCTCGCTCCTCTCTCTCGCTCTCCTCTCTCCTCTCCTCTCTCTCTCTCCTCTCTCTCTCTCTCTCTCTCCTCTCTCTTCTCTCTCTCTCTCCTCTCTCTCTCCCTCTCTCTCTCTCTCTCTCTCTCTCTCTCTCTCTCTCTCTCGCCGCCGTGGGTCGCCGGGAGCCGTCGTCGTGCGCCGCCGTGGTCACCAGGAGCCGTCGTCATGCGCCGCCGTGGGTCGCCGGAAGCTGCCGTCACCGCTGTCGAAGCCTCTATCAGACCTTGCCAGTGTCGTTTTTGTCTTCTCCTCTGGTAAGCCTTCTTTGTCTCTCTCTTCTCTCTCTCTCTCTATCTCTATGCGGCGGTCGACGGTGGTTGGGGGGGGGGTTTCTCAGTAGTGGGTGAGGGGGGCTTGGCGGGGTGGGGTGGGGGGGGTTCACAGGTGAGGGGAGGGGGGGGGGCTTCGCAGGGGGGGGGGGTGTTCCAGCGGTAGACAGTGTTGGGGGGGGGGTTTCCCGGTAGTGGGTGAGGGGCTTGGCGGAGGGCTTGGCGGGGTGGGGTGGGCGCGGCGGTGGGGTGGGGGGCGCATGGGGTGGGGGGGTTCGTAGGTAGGGGGGGGGCTTCGCAGGTGAGGGGGGGGGGCTTCGTAGGGGGTTCCGGCGGCAGACAGTGTTGGGGGGGGGGTTCCTGGTAGTGGGTGAGGGGGGCTTGGCGAGTGGGGTGGGGGCGCAGTGGGTGGGGGGGGCTTCGCAGGTGAGGGTGGGGGGGTGGGGGGGCGCTTCGCAGATGAAGGTGATGAATAGCAGATACTCTTTTCATTTTCGGCTAGGCTACGGGTTTTAAGAGAGAACAGATGAGCGCCAATTGGGGTGATGATTGTTGTCCTATTTGATTTCCTTTTCTTTGTCATCTCAACTGATCTTGTGTTTTTTTTTTAAGAGAAAGACTTTTTGTACTCTCTGGAGCGGGCTAAGTAATTGTATGGGTTAATGGGTTTTACTCTCATATGTGTTTGGGATAGATATGATATTCATCTGTCTAAGAGAGTGGAGAAAAAGTATTTCTCTTCTTTCTTGTTTGAGGGGTTATCTGCTCGCTCCAAATAACTGTGCATTGGTGTGGACCTTAATAAATTTCAAGGATAAATATTTGGGGTGGACAGTACCAATCTATCTCAGAGGGTGCATAAAACATCTCTTCTTTCCTACAGGGTGTGTGTGTTTGTGGTTCTCTCTCTCCCTCTCTCTCTCTCTCTCTCTCTCTGTATACATATATATACGATCATCTTATTTTGTAAAAAAATAGAATACTTGTTGCATATTAAGTGCACAATAAAATTGATACGGCTTGCTTAACTCTTATGACATTGATCTATATGGAAGTAATAGGGGTAAATTAATATATATTTTTTACGGGGCAAATTAAAACATCTAACGTCCTTATGTTGTCACCATCATGTGAGTGATCACATGAGAGTTGCAAATATATTAATTTTGTTGCACAGTTAAGTATTCGGAAGCATTGCTTAAAAAAAGGTGAATAACAAGCTTTATTAAAGATTAAAAAATAGAATAGACGGTTAAAGGCCACATTGAGGACAATGGGGGCATATCCTAGAAGAAGGGTAAGAACTTTTTGGACATGTTAAAGTTAATCTAAAAAGAAGAAATCTAAATTAACAGACTATACAGTAAATATAAAAAATATAACCTAAATCATAGATAGTACCTCAAATATTTACAAAGATAAAATATCTTAAGAAAAGAATACAACAGAGTAGAGATCGTGGACAAAAGCTTGGGTGATGGGAGATGATGATCTTGTGCATCATCTCTTTGTCCTGATTATACTTCTTTGACAAATAATCTCCAATTCCAATCTCATGTGCTTCAAAGAAAGTTTCACTGTTCTAGAGATTTTTATGTTGAATCTCTTAACATTATGATAAAAAATGTTGATATTAATTAGATCTCAATATTGACTCCACAAATTTTGTAAAAAAGATATTGAAGACGAATCCACAATAAAACAATCAATAATATCGACAAAAAATGGCTAGATATCCTATACTTGATCGATAAATGATTTATCCAGCTAACTGGGTTGTTAGCATTGCTCCTGCAAAAATCATATATTTTTTAACCTCTAGTCCGTGTCTAACGCAGTGATCACCACCATTATTTTGGTACATATGACAATGAATTTCTCTCTTGTCGGTTAGGGCTATATTTACAAATTTTCGGTAGACTCCTTCACTGGGTTCTTCACATTAGTGTGTCCTACACTGTTTCTCTACTATGGATTTAGTTACTTACATCTCACTTAAACACGAGGAATTCAATAAGCCAATGCAAACTCTAATGAGGTTACATCTCAATTTAGGAATAAAAAATGAGTACAAACTCTTCCTTGTAGACATTAGATCCTTAATTGAACTTATTTAAATAAAACACTATTATATGGATTGCTTTTATTGTTTACTTTCAGTTTAGTGATTAGTATTGCATTTCTTACTTTAATGCAATTCATTTACATGTATGTGTGAATTTGGTTTATTATTGCACTTGTTCACATGTATGATTTTGTTTTCATTTTCTTTTTATATTTATGTGGTATTTAAATTTGATCTATGCATGCATAGAAATTTGACACTACACATACCTCACGAGAGCTTGTTAATCCCGTGTCAATGAACCTTCCCGTTCAAGACTTTGGGATTGATGTGCACGAGTCTTATTTTCAATGATGAGAACATGTATCTAACTCAAAGTCTTGAATTGTCCCGTTTTGGACAGTCTATGAATGTTTGATCACAGTTAGGTGTCATTTACTATGTGTTTGTATTATTTGTTGAAAATTTCAGGTGGGTCTGCTCACTCCTATATGATATACCTTTATTGATTTAGATTATTTTCTTAACCACTTATTAGTAAGTGTTTAGAAAATATCTTAATCAATAAATATTTTTGGTATATCAGAGAGGTGTGGGGAGATGCTGCCGAAATTTTCAACCAATTATACAAACACATAGTAATGGCCATCTGAGTGCGATCAAATATTCACAGATGGGTAAAAAGTGATAATCTAAATAAATATCCTTCCTATTCATTTCGGTTGCGTTGAACGATGTGTGAGTTTGAATTTTAAAGTTATTTGTCTTTAATATTGGTTGAGCGCAGGAAAAAAATTGCTTTAGACTGTTATGGATGTATCGTAGAATAGTTGATCATGTGGTGTCTGTGGAGTTTAGGGTCGGAGTTGAGAGTTTCATTCAGTTTGCATAGGGGAATCCAAATGTAGCAGTAGACAGCCAAGGTTGCATCCAATGTCCTTGTATGATTTGTAAAAATTTGAAGTGGAATTCACCATGGGAGGTTCAACGCCATTTATACAGAAAAGGGTTTGTTGAAGGTTATATGAATTGGACATGTCATGGTGAGGAGCTCTGGTCGCAGGAGCCTAGTAATGTGGAAGGCACAAGTACGTATGTGGATATGGTTGTAGATGCTGCTGGTCCCACATTCAATGTACATAAGGATCCTGTATACGCTGAAGATGTGCTGAACAAGGGAGCCGAAAGATTCTATCAGTTACTTAAGGATGCTGATGAGCCATTATGGGATGGTTGTCAAAAACACACTCGGTTGTCAGCGGTGTCACAGTTGCTGAACTTGAAATCTGAATTTCATATAAGTGAGAATTACTTTGATATCTCCTCCTCATCATCAAGAGCATGTTACCTCGAGATGAGAAGGTGCCTCCAAATTTTTATCGTGCCAAGAAGATGGTCAATGATTTAGGACTTGGATATGTGAAAATAGATGCATGTCCTAATCATTGTATGTTGCATCACAAAGAGGATGCAGATAAGGTATCATGTTCAGTTTGCCATCATGATAGGTTTAAACCTAAAAGAGGGCCAATTCTAGGGTATGCGTCATTGCGATATTTCCCCCTTACACCCAGACTGCAGCGGATGTATATGTCTTCAAAGATAGCTCGACATATGAGGTGGCACACAGAAAGAGTACGTTGGGATGAGGATATTATGAGTCATCCTGCAGATGGCGAAGCTTGGACTCATTTCAACCATGCTCATCCTATCTTCTCAAGGGAGTCGCGTAATGTGAGGCTTGGTTTGTGCACTGACGGATTCAATCCATTTGGAGGTTCAGTTGCTTCCTACTCCAGCTGGCCAGTGTTCGTGACACCATACAACCTTCCTCCGAGCATGTGCATGAAGCGAGAGAATTTGTTCCTGACCTTATTGATTCCTGGTCCGAAAAGTCCTACAAAAAATATAGACATCTATCTCAGACCTTGATTGATGAATTGAAATTATTATGGACTGAGGGGGTCATACTTATGATGCATCTAGAAAGCAAAATTCACCATGAGGGTAGCATTGATGTGGACTATAAGTGATTTTCCTGCATATGGAATGCTATCTGGTTGGAGCACATATGGGAGGCTAGCATGTCCTTACCTATGGATAATACCAAATCATTTGTACTTAAACATGGTGGGAAGTCTTGCTGGTTTGATTGCCATCGACAGTTTTTAGCAGCTGATCACCCTTTCAGAAGACAAAAAGATGCATTCCTAAAGAACAGAATGGAACGAGATGAAGTTATATTCGAGAGGTTGTCCGGTCATCATATGGCAGCATGTGTAGAAAATTTGCCAGATATCCACAACAGATGGGCAGTACCCGACACCTTCCAGGTTTTGGGAAGGATCACAACTGGGTGAAGAGAAGCATTTTCTGGGAGCTACCTTATTGGTCGACTCTTCTTGTGCGGCACAATCTAGACGTGATGCATATCGAGAAAATGTCTTTGATAATTTTAACACCATTATGGACATAAAAGTAAAATAAAGGACAATGGGAATGCACGTTTGGACTTGTCCATGCTCTGTACGTCCAGAGTTAGAACTTGTGAAGTAAATGGGAAATCAATTAAACCAAAAGCATTTATGTGCTTGGAGGAGGACAAGTAAAGGAAGTGTGTCAGTGGCTGAAACAGTTGAGATTTCCTGACAGTTGTGTCTAATATTGCTCGTTCTATCAACGTTAGTGAGGGAAAAATATATGGAATGAAGAGTCACGACTGCCATGTGTTCATGCAAAGGTTGCTACCTATTGCATTTCGTGACATGTTGTCGAAGCCTCTATGGGGAGCATTGTCTGAGCTGAGTGATTTTTTTTCACGATTCTGTGTGCATCAGAACTCAGGCTTGAGGATGTGCAAACTATCAAACAGAATGTGGTCACCATCGTATGCAGGTTGGAGAAGATATTTCTGCCTGCATTCTTCGATTCGATGGAGCATTTACTCGTACTCTACCATATGAAGCTAAAGTCGGAGGGCCAGGTAAAATATAGATGGATTATCCATTTGAGAGGTTTATGCAAATATTAACTTTTTTCTTCTTAGAATTGCACCTTACATATGATACGTTTCCTAATTGTCTTGTACATTGTTGATGTAGGTGTATGCATGACCTCAAAATGAAAGTCCAAAATAAAGCAAAAGTGGAGGGTTCTATTGCTGAGGCATACATTATGGAGGAAATCTCAAACTTTTGTTCGATGTACTTTGAAGCAGACAACAAACTCGTCGTACTCAACCTCCACATAATGATGATGGGGGGAATTAGTGTGTTCAGATCGACTCTGCATATTAATCATCTTGGACGTGCCTTCAGACGTTCTTCAACTCGCATGCTGGATGACAGAGTTATGCGCTGTAGAGATATATATTCTTTTAAATTGTGCTAAGCTAGAGTGTTATGTTGATAAGTGCTAAACTCACAATTTATTGTGTATATAACTTCTTTGCCCTTATTCTAGCTATTGAAGGTGGTCTTCTATTCATATTGCAGACAATTGATTCAGTAATTCAAAGAAATCCACATCTCAGTGATTATGAGGTTGAAAATGAAAGAAGAAGTCATTAGCCTTATGGCTAAGAAAACCATAACTGTACATGGTCAAAGAGTATTCAAGATAAGTTATGTTCACTTTTTAACTAGTCTTCTCTATACGCAGGTTGAACAGGTTTAATTACTGATGAAAGAGTTCGTCAGATAGCCTATGGCCCATCGAAAATTGCACAGAACTATCCTAGATTTGTTGTGAATGGGTATAAATTTGATACAAAAGACTATGGGCAGAGTAAATCTACCATGAACAGTGGCAACGTGTTAAGGAAGTACATACAATGAAAGTGAATATGACTACTATGGTATTATAGAGGAGATCTTACAGTTGCAATATCTAGACTAGACAAGACAACCATATATTCTTATTCAAGTGTCATTGGTTTGATCCGAATTCCATTCGAAATGACACACGCATGGGATTGTCGAGCTTAAACATAAGTCGAAATTGAATACTTATGAGCCATTCATTTTAGCCTCACAAGCCCAGCAGGTGTACTATACATTATCCATCATCTACAACAAAGAACAAAATGATTGTGGGTAGTTTGCAGAGTTAAGTCAAGACTATTCTCTATTATGAATTGGACATGACTGATCAGACACCTGAAGAGGTCAACACAGAATTCTTTCAAGAAGACTTGGTGAAAAATGTAGAGTTGACAGCTCATATTGGAGAAGATGAATCTGAAGCCCAATTTCCTTGTCTCAAGGAAATGAGGTCAAAGAAGTCGATCCATGTGAGATAAAAGGGAGTGGTGGAAGGCGAATAGATATTGAATGTGAAAGTTCTAATGAGGAGGAGAATATACCAGTGATGAATGTGAAGATGATGATGAAGATGGGGCTGAATTAGTATATCGTCATCATCTGAGGAGGAATGGATATCAATTAAAAATGGGTAGAATTATTTCACATCTGTTTAGTATATTTAAAGTAGCCACTTTCAATATAAGCAATTGACTAATGAACATTAATTTTTTATGTTCCCTATGATTATGGTGGTGGAGGAAGATCGGGCTCCAGTTCTGGGAGAGCAGCCGTGGGAGGGGTTGTTGCAGGCATCAGGTATGTATATTTTTTCTTTGTGTATTATTTATACATATATTAATGCCATTAAAATTGTTACAGCTGCTGGTCCTTCTCTTTGTCTCCTCCTGTAGTGCAGGTATGTATATTTAAAGTTCTACTTTCATTGTGCATTGATCCTTATGCCATAAAATTCTTACAGGTTTGGGTGAGTTTACACCACCTCATCCTAGAGTACCAATATGTATATTTCAATTTGCAAGTATTTGTATAGTCCTTATTTATACATATTATTAATGGCATTAAAATTGTTACAGCTGCTGGTCCTTCCTCTGTGTCTCCTCCATAGCAGCAGATATGTATATTTAAAGTTCTACTTTCATTGTGCATTGATCCTTATGCCATAAAATTCTTACAGGTTTGGGTGAGTTTACACCACCTTCATCTAGAGTATCAAGTATGTATATTCAATTTACATATTTGTATGTCATTATTTATACTATTCTTAATGCCATAAAAATTGTTACAGCTGCTGGTCCTTCCTCTGTCCCTCCTGTAGCAACAGGTATGTATTTTTAAAGTTCTACTTTACTTGTGCATTAATTCTATGCCATTAAAATGTTACAGGCTCGGGTCAGTCTACACCTTCTCCTCATACAGTAGTAGTAGTTTATATTTAAATTCAGGGTATTTGTATAGTCATTATATATTCTTGTACATTACTTATGTCGTTGTGCATTTTTGTCCAGGTCCAGGCCAGAGGATGCTGTTAGTCTCCAGGAGGGGGGAGACAGTTTTTATGACAACACTCTGCGGGAGGTGTGGATAAATGGGTATGTAATAAACTTATATTTATCTTTATTAAGGAGGTACATTTAGTTCATAAATTCATACTAACAAGTTACATAATTATAGTGATAAAATAGAGCCCGCCCAAGCATCTTAATTTATCACAAGAACAATTAAAGCACACTTTCCTGGGCCTATTCATAGATTCAATGATTTCCCGATGGAGGTCCAGGAGTTGTTGTATTCGATGTTCATGGTATGTAATTTCTTATTATAATTTTTTTTTCTTATTCCTACATACAGTTAACTAACTCTTATCTGTATAGAGTAATCATCGATTCACGCATCGTTCAGACGAGGCGCGTCTCGATTAGTATGGACGATGACCCCTGATCAAATTTTAAGCATTTGTTGTATAATACGGAAAAAATGCACATAAAGTTTCTCAAGTGCAGACCTGACTCTTTGGAGAGAGCGCACCGACATGGATGAGGAGAGACTACTGGGAAACTCTGTGCAACATATGGGCTGCATAGAGATGGCAACAAACCTCCACAACAATGAAAGTGAATCGGTCTGCCAACCAGAGGCCAACTGCATACAAGTGGGTCCGTCTCCTTTGCGACCCATCAGTGCAGATTGGTAAGTAATATGTTCGTTTGTGATATCTTTTATCCATATAGGTACTCATTTATGTCAGTTTTTATGTGAAATAGGAAAATGAACTAAAACGGCCTCCGACATTTCAGGAGGTGTTTGATAAAACACATAAGAAAAAGGGAACCGATCAGTACATTACGACAGAGCCCAAGAGGTTGCCGTGTATTTACAAGGTATTCACTATTTAATTTTTCTCGTTACAGATTAATATTACATTGTCATTTTTTTTTTGCAGGAGTGGTATAGCCAACAAATGACAGAGAAGTACGCCGGGGAGGAGGAGCCAGCCGCAGTTAGATCCTGAGGTATGGGTTGCGGCATCTGGTGCCCAAAAGAAAGGCCATGTGTATGGTTTTAGGCACAGTATGGACACGAGTAGGGTGCTATCTAGTGGCTCGAGTTCATCCTCACAGACTATTATTCACCACACCTGGTGCGCCAGTTACTTCTCCCAGTGAGATGATGGGCTTCATTATAGATACGAGATCTAATTTGGAGTCTCATCTGGCCCAGATGATGGAGACTCGTCTGGTCCAACAATGGAGACTCGTCTACAGACGCAGGTGTCGATGCAGTCCAGGCCCAGCTCTCCCAGGCCCTCTCCCAGGCTATCTCCCAGTCCCTCTCCCAGATCAACATTCCCCTCAGGAGCACCATCGACATCAGCACAGGCCCCTCATGTGAGTAAATTGATTTTAATTTAGCTTTTCTATTTTAATTGTCAGTTACTTTAAGTTTAGTTTAGTTTAATCGATGCTTAAATTCATGTTAGAAAGTTAGTTAGTTTTAAAAGGAAGAATTAGCTAGGTTTGGGGGTCCAAAATTAGAATACTAATCCGATTGGCCCCCAGTTGTTCCACCATGGTCGGAGCGATGAGTGTGACTTGTGAGAACTGACGGGGTTCAATTCGGACTCCCGTTTGAGCTCGACGCTCAAATTCATGTTACAAGTTAGTGTTAGTTAAAAAGGAAGAATGTTAGCTAGGTTTGGGGGTCCAAAATTAGAAATACTAATCCGATTGGCCTTCGGTTTGTTCCACCACGGTCGGGACGATGATGTGACTTGTGAGAACTGACGGGGTTCATTCGGACTCCCGGTTTAAGCTTGACGCTTAAATTCATGTTAAGAAAGTTAGTTTAGTTTTAAAAGGAAGAACTTAGCTAGGTTTGAGGGTCCAAATTATAAATACTAATCCGATTGGCCTCCGATTTTTTCCAGACAGCCAGGTAATGATTGTGACTTGTGGAAACTGACGGAGTTCAATTTGGACTCCGGTTTGAGCTCGACACTCAATTTCATCTAAGTAA
>JACBKR010006071.1:0-14858 GCA_014218235.1 Colocasia esculenta | reverse complement strand
TGGCTTTGTGCACTTTCGAAAGTGCACAAAGCCTTTCTCATATAAAAATACCTTGATTTCTTCGGAAGAGTTGCACCTTGAAGACAAGAATAGGTGTTGTTTTCTCCAAGACATTCCATGGCATACTCCCATGAGGCGAAAACTTGTCTACCATGAATAAAATCCCCAATTGTTACTATCCACTGAAAAAAAAAAAAAGAAAATATTGACAACGAATCTGATGATATACAAACAACAACCAATTTCTTCCCCCGGCTCTTCCTGTTCAGTTTGCTTCCTTCCTACTTCCTATCTATCTATCTAATATCGACTGTACACACGGCAATGGAGACGATCGAACAGTTGGACTTCCCTGCTCAGAACTCGTCCCCCGAGTCGCTGTTGCTGTTGCTGTTGCTGCTGCCTCCCCGTGACGACGACGACGACTTCCCGTTATCAGACATGAAATGTGCCGGCAGGTTGGGAAACCTCGTGACGGCCCGCTTCTGGGGCGCTACCGATGAGTCGCTCGCCGACGCTGCCTTCCTCTTCTGCTGCTGCAGGTTCCGGGCGATGTCCACGCAGGCCTGGTCGACCATTCCCAGGAAGTCCTTCACTATGATGAACAGCTGCAGCGGCGGCACCGACTTGTCCTGGTTGGCGCCCACCATGTAGTACTCCGTCGTCTTCTTCACCAGCTCCACGACCCTCGCCTGCTCCTCCCTTAGCACCTTCAGCTCCTCCTCCGCCCTCTCCAGGAACCCGCTCATCTCGCTCACGAACGCGCCGCCCCCGCCGCCGCAAGTTGCCAGCAGCTTCCGGGCGGCGACCATCCGCGCGCCCAGTGCGGAGCAGGTGCCCACGAGGGCGTCGTAGTCGACGGCCGACGCCTTCTTCACATTGGCGAACTCAATGCTCAACCCGCCGACGACGGGCAGCCCCAGGGTCATGTACTCCATCACCTTCTCCTCCCTCGTCGGCGCGCCGAGGGCGGGGGAGGAGGAGCCGGCGGCGGAGCGGCTGGGGGAGCGGCCAAAGCTGTAATTTCGGTTGACCACGCAGCGCTTGCCCTCGTTGCGCACCACCGACTCTACCACGAAGTGGAGCAGCGTCGTCTTACCGTCGGTGCTCTTCACGTCGGAGAGCTTGCGGAGGGAGGACAAGTTGAAGGCCTGGGCATTGCCCCTCGACGTGCCGGCGTTCATCCGGTTGCCAGCCTTGAGGACGGCCTCCAGCATCTTCCAGAACAGCCCCTGTTTCCGCAGCTCCTTGCAGGCGGCCTCCAGCCCCTGCAGAGACTCCCTGAGGTGGACAACCTCCGGCTCGTAGTTGGCCTTGAAAAGCATGGCGTCGACGCGGGCGAAGGCCGAGGGAATGGCGCGGAGAAGGTGGAAGAGGAACGACTCGGCATCGGCGAGGGAGGAGGGGTTGCCCGAGAAACCGAGGAAGGTCTCCTCCTCCTCCTTGGACGGGGCCAGCTTGGAGAGCTTCTCGAGGGTGTCCGCACTCAGGCCGCGGCCCTCCATTAGGGTGTCGAGGATCTCCTGCCTGGTCACGGCTAGCGACTTGAGGACGATGGCAGTGTTCTGCGACTTGCGGGGGTCGAGCAGGCAGATCTGCCCCGGAGGGCCGCCGGCAGCGACAGAGTCGAAGGGGTTGGACGAGGGAGAGCCTTTTTTGGGAGATTTCCTATTGGTGGCGACGTAGCCGAAGAGGGCTTCCATGAGATCATCATCGAATCTACAGAATTTTGAAGTTTCAAAGATTAGCCAGCCATAGATTAGAGGCCTTCTTCCCCAGGCATCCGATCAATAGTAAAATTTTAGCAAATTTTCGTGAAAAAGATACCTAAAGGAACCATCGGAGATCTTGTCCCACACCATGGAGTGCTGCGCGTGGGCCGTCGTCATCTTATCCCAATGCAGCGGCTTCAGCTTGGTTGGCGCCTTCGCGTTCTCCTCTTCTGATCCCTCCGCCGCCGTTGTCCTGCTGCTAGATCTCGGCGCGGTTGGCGGTCTAACTGGCGGAGGACCTGGTCTTCCACCCCCCGGCGGCGGTGGTGCAGGTGGGCCAGGGATCTTGTTTCCCACCGGAGGAGGCCGGGGCGGCGGTGGCGCGGGAGGTACCGGCCCCACCAAGCTCTCCTTAGCGGCTGGTGGCGGTGGCACGCCTGGTGGCTGAGGCGGTGGACGAGGCGGCGGCGGCGGCGGCGGCGGCGGTGCTGCGTCGGCACTCAGACGCTTAGGCGACGGAGGCTGCGGGGCCGCTGTTGGCGGAGCTAACGAGGATGAAGACGAGGCGGGAGACGTGGATTTGGATACCGCTCCCTTCCTTCCCGGCGGCAATGGCAGAAGGGGCGATGGCGGCGCCATCTTTGTCGACCCTGAAGCAACCGCTTCTGCTGCCGCCTTCATGGGGGCGGCACCAACAGACATCGACGAACGCTCCGAGTCCGTCGAAAGAACCAGCTTTATCCGATCTGACGAGCTGAGCGAATCCGCCGGCAGCAAGGGGGTCTCCTGGACTCGACGCTTGTCTTCCCGCTGGTGACGCGACCTCCGCCCAGATGCCTCCTCCCGACGGCCGCTGTCCCAACCTCGGCTCCGCCCGCCGTCCTCTCCATTGGCGCAAACACCTGCATGCAGTGGACGCAGCGCTTCCGGGTGCCTTCGTCCAGCTTCCGCCAATAGAGAACGTCGAGCCCATCTTCGTCCACCACGACCGCCTTGAGCATCCCGTTGACGCGGGCCGCCCCATAGGGGTTCCCCACCGCCGTCGTCTCTCCCCGGACGCCGCCGCCGTTGCGATCGCCCTGGAACTTGTTCTGCCCGCCCTGTGGTAGCTCTCGACCTTACGCTGCTTGAACGCGAACCAGTGGAGGCGAAGAAACAGCAGGCCGGACACGACGAAGGTGCTGCGGCGGGCGGCCCACAGCTCTGGCGACGGTCACCCTGGAAGACCTCCTCGACGAGGGGGCGAGCCCGGGAAAGGCGGAGCCGAAGGGGGGGAGGAGGGGGCGGCGGCGGATTGGTGAACGCCGGAACAGCGTTAGAGGGGAAGAAGGTCTCTATGTTGCGGGAAGCGGGGAGCTGGATTGGAGGAGGCGCCTCCGCTGCGGTGAAGACGACGACAGCGAGGAAGCCGCGGCCGTCGCGAAGGTACCAGAGAAGCACGACGATAACATCGCGGAAATGAGCAGCAGGAGCCACACCCCGGCTGACGCCATGGATGAGGCTGGAAGAGCTCTCGCTGCCCACCACTACCAGGCCAATTCAAGAGAGCAAAAGAGAGGCACAGATGAAGAAAGGGAAGAAGAGGGAGCAGATGGGGCTAATGGAGCCGCGGCGATCTCCGCCACAACATGGCTTTCTTCTTCTTCCTCCTTCCCTCCGTCGGGGATGGGATTCCATTCATGCTTCGCTCGCTAGTTTTTGCCCGCTGACGTGTCAAAGGATGAGGTGGAGTGGTTACGGCTCTTACTGGGCCGCCCAGGGGCAGCTCGTTGGCATGAAATGACGAGAACACTCTCGTTTCGTGGCGTCGAATTGCGCGTCCGTGTGGGCCTCGGAGGGGTGCTCAACGGTAAATTATACGCGTTTGGCATTATAGCAAGCGGGGCGCGGGGGCGGGGGGGGGGGGGGGGGGGGGACGCGGTGGGTTCTGGTGTGGTGGCCGCGTACCTGACGAACACCTTCGCACGGGTTCGTCCACGAGGGCTTATTATGTCAATAAAGTGTTATTTAATCTGCCTGCAACGTGTAATATTATATATATATATTTACTTTATCAGATAGATCAATATATTTTAGTTAATGAAAGCGACACAAAATGTAACAGAAATGTATTTTTAAAAATACATTAGATATTTCTCATATTGTATTCTCCGCCCCCTCCCTTCCCCCTTCTCCAACCAGAAAAAGAAAGTAGGAAACTGATAAATTGCTTAAGTGATGTGAATAAGTCATCCCTTCCACATGGAACTTGTCAAATTCGCAGGGATGTTGGCAGACACCCTGGTTTCTCAGAAGATATTACTCTTCTGAAACTAGATTACTGTGACGAATGAGCTTTTATGGTTGCCACAGTTTTTATTAGACCACTGCATGCTCGAGGTGAGGTGCGACGCCAGGCTCGTTAGTTGTCAATCACTATGCTTTAACTCTACGTAAAGTTTGAGTTTTTATGGACTCAACCTCTCCGGTGCCCGCGTGGAAGAAATGGAACAGGAAAAAGTCACGAAACCCACCTAGGAGTTAGGACGACGCTTTGAAAGCGTCCGTACTCGTTTCACCAAAAGAGGAGCAGTCCAATAAATAAAGAATAAACTAGTTAGATGAGAGCGACCTACCAAGAAATTAGGGCGGAGCAATGTTGGTGTCCCCGGTTGTTGTGGAGGCTCGGACCACACGCATAGATAGAGCCCGTCGGTCGGCTTAGGACGTGTCCGTCGACGCTTAGGGGCCTGCCTGCGAACCAAGCGGGGCTCAGCTAACTTCTGCCGGCACAGTGCAGACGCCACTCCTCACCGTCACCAGGGACCCAAACCGAGCCACCATCTCTTCCACGGTGCGCCCCTCCAGCGGCGGATACAAGATCTTTATTCAGGGGGTCATTAATAGTGCATCCATACATTATATTTTTAATTCAGTGGGATTCTCTATGATAAAAATTGATCTCCTTAATAGAGAATTTTCAAGTGAGTGGGGTCCTAGGACCCCACTCACTATGAGTTGGATCCCCCCCCCCCCCCCGCGTCTGTGACGGGATGGATCTAGGGTGGGATGGGGCGCTTCCATTCGGGATCGAATCTGGGGGTGGCGCTGAATTTTTCTCAGTGACAAAAAAAAAAAAAACTCTTCCACGGTGAGTGATTGTTAGCAGTACGGCGCTCGGCAGAAACTACGCATCATCCCTGTCAGGTCGGCCTATTAAAAGCGGCAAGGGAGCAGACCCAATGCCCAATGGGAACTTTGGTCACACCACTCGGCGGGGAAAAGCTCGTTCAAGGATCCTAAGTCTCAGTTTGACAATGAGTTGGGGTTAGAGTTAACTCTAACCCATGACTAAAGTTATATATGGTTAACTCATTTTTTTAATTTATTTTCTTATGTGTTAACCCAATTTAACTACAGTGAGTTAACCCACTTTTTCTTGCGATTGCTTTCATAAGATAAAGTGAGTTAACTCACTTTCATATCAAAAAGTGACTTGAAAAAAAAAGTAACAATTATATTGTGTTGAGAAAGAGAAAGTAACAATTATGTTGTGTACCGCCAAGAGAAAAAGGTAGTTAATCCACTTGAATTAACTCCAATATATTTCTAGAGGTGGGTTGGAAAATTGTGAGTTAACTCACATCTGACCCACTTTTAATCTAACTCATTTGAGTTAAAAAAATTTTTATTACCAACTACATTTTGAGTTAACTCTGAATTAACTTTGAGTAACATGTTACCAAATGAGGCTAAGAGTTACCCCATAATATATTCTGTGTGATATTAGTGTGTAATTTGTGTCTGGTAAAAAAAATTCGAATTAGAAATTATGTCGGATCAATAAAATTTAAACTTTAATGAGGTTCTCTTGTCTCTCGAATCCCACCGCCTAATATGAAATAGGATTTACTTTGCAATATGAGAAATATTTGTCGAGAGGTTCTTATTAAACGGACATACTCATCAATATAATAAATATACTTATACAAAGATAACAATATTTCTCTTCAAATCTATCTCACAATACAAGCTGTTACAAGTCCAGAATTGCAGAAAGCAACGTATCAGCTACAAAATCCTCCAATTGGTGACATCCTCGCTGCTCGATGTATGAGACAAAAAGGATGATGTGGGGACCACATCTGATATATGGATTCCACATTCACATCATTAGGAGGTGGACTAATACAGTTGTCATGGCATTGCTGTAATCCCCAAAATCGCAGCAAACATCATGCTTCCGCATTCATGGTAGCTTCCAACTACATTAGTTACATGAACTCACCTCTACACCTTCAAGTAGTTGAAGAGACAGGAATTTTGCAAAACAGGCAATAAATAAAACAATGAAAAAAATACTCAGTAGAGAAGGCAACAATTTAACTCGGGTTATGACATAGATGTCCCAACTGTTACAAAATTTGTCCCTTGTTTATCCCCAAATATTGGGAGCTTCAGAATACCTTCAAATATTAATATAAGAGAAATATTTAATGTACACCAAAAGATGAATATTAAATTAGACACATCTGCTAACGATGTGATTATTTATCCTTGAAAGATTTTAATATCTTTTTCAACTCTATTTTCTTAAATTTTAGAGACAAGTGACACACCCTTAGTGAGTGTACCACCTTAATGCACACCCAAATATTCTCTCAACATAGAACAGATAAAACTGCCAAGTATGGTTTACAACAATTTTGATTAGCTCATAGTTTAACTACACTATTTTCTATTCACCATCTTCAATTGATGAGAAGCACTTTCATCCGTGAAACATATAAAAGTGTTATTTGGCGTGTCACTTGATGTGTGGGGCTCAGGTTTTCGACTAACCAGTGACGTGCTCGGATAACTATCTTCCTATTGCACAGGTAAAAAATGTTTCTCTCAATTGATAATACCTTTGGTGGGCAAGTAATTTTCTCCCAGCCAAGAATGAGGGCTTAGACTACTTGCACGACTCCTCTTCTTCCGCCTCTTCATAACAATATGTTAGGAAGAAGATTTCAAATATTGTCATATTTAGATCTGAAATCAGATTTTAAATCATAATAAGATTTGAATTCTTCTTCCTATTAAGTTTGATGTGAATAAAACTCTTAGGTATTTATGTTTTCTACCTAAAATTTTTGAATTGGAATTTTGACATGAATAAGAAATAATGTTCTTGGAGAAGGTTTGACCTTCCTTATGATTACAATTGATATGGTTAGTGAGGAGGAAAAAGTTGGTCATAACCTATTAGAGCCCGATTCCTTACATAGGACCCATTAAGGCCCTCATTGGTTTAGCCTAGAATAGTTGGGTTGTTTCCTAGTTCGGCACATCAACTATCCTAGTGGTTTGCCAACTACTAAAAGGCAAGTCCTCGAAACCTTATGATAGTGAAGTCTTGGCAAGTCACCACCTTAGTGTTGCCCATGCTACAGAGACCTAGAGGAGGTGAATAGGTTCTAATCGTGATATTTAGCTATAATCTTGATTTAGCAAATTATAAACTTGTATATCAAAACAACAAGAGGCATAAGCAAATTTCGTTAGTTTGAAAGAGCTTGAATGAGAGGACTGAGAAAGTAGGCAACCACGGACGGAAGAGAACGAACACACATGCACACAAGGCACCACAAATTTATCCTGGTTCGCTGTTGATCCACTCAACACCTACATCCAGTCCTTAATGGCAAACATCTTGAGGTTTTCACTAACTAGCTGAAGCCCCACCAAGTGATATAGCTCTGGATATTCATCTAGTAGGTTTAACAACCACACATGAACTCTTTAGGCCTTCTCCGTTAATGGAGGAAACACACACACCAGAAACTGACCACTGGTTGGACACCACACCTACTGCAGTGCAGTCAGGTCTTCACCATATCCCAAGGTGGAACACATCACCTAAACACGGGTCCTCTCCTTCTACCCAAGGAGGAAATACAACAAACAAAAGAATGCAGTGTCTTAAAAGAGAATGTCTATAGATAGACAGAGTGGTACGAAGTGAAAGCGCAATAATGAGCCTAAATGATGAACACAGAAACAAACAAGTGTTGAAAGGTTGGGCTTCAATGCACAACACAAGAACTGTTGGCCCGCTTACGGAGATGATAGTTGATATAGCAGCAAGCTCAAGCTATCTAGAGTGGGGGGGGGGGGGGTGAATAGAGTATGTAGCAACCTGAATTTTTATGAAAAATAAAAATTTAAATAAAGAATTAAAACCTAGCTAAATGGATATTATCTAGAGTATTAAATAAAACCCATTAAATGGAAAGAGTTATGGGCTTTGCTTAATGGATCTTCTAGAATTTATTGGGTTAAAATATGAATTTACAAAGGGAGAATAATAAGAAAATACCCTAAATTCGGAGTTAATTATATCATAAATGGAAAGGGGTTATTAAAGCAATAAAAGTGGCAATTAGAGTTGGAATTGGATTCCTAAACCTACCCTATATAGTCTAGTACGAATTTAGATACTATCCTAACCCAATTAGAGATTGGAAAGCAATAGAGGAAAGGTGGAGTTAGGAAATTTCGGAATTAAGAGGAATTTGAGTAGTAGTAGGAATATGAACTTGTGTTTACATAAATACACCTCTTAAACCCTCTTGGACGACCCTAGCTCATTGCCAAAGATTGTTGCACTTGGAGAAGAGGCCAAGGAGGAGAGGATCTCGTGGGGAGAAGGAGTCTTGAAGCTTCTTCCTCGTTCTTCAAGGTCTAGCCCTAGAAGACAAATCAAGTCAAAGGTAGGCATTCTGACAAGCATAAAAGATGAAACTTTTTCTGTAGGATGTCTCGTCTATCAGGAACGAAACCCTCAAGTTTCATAATTTTCCATCGAGCATATCTTTAGTTCTTGATTTTTCATGTTCTGCAACTTACATGACCCCGAACCCTCTTCTCAACTCTTAATCTCCTTGTATACTCCATCCCATGCCACAAAATTTTTATTGTAGGAACTGATGCATGTTAGGCAACTTTTGCCCCTGAAAGCCCTAATTTTTGTTGAGCATGTTGCTCGAAATAAATCAAACTTGCTCTCTGTGTCATGTTCTATATTACTCGTTATTGTTCATGCTCAAACCATGTTCAAACCCTGCTCTCTTTCTAATTTCTATTTACTGGAAGTACTCTCGCATGTCTGGTTTCATTTGCCACTGATTTTATGATTTTTCATCGCATATATATTTAGTTATGATTTTATGAACGACCCTGTATCAAAATTGATATCCCTGGTCCGCAATCCATGTCTGGTCTGACTCCTGTCAGAGTCAGGCGCAGACAACCAGAAGGCGACACCTTGATATGTCGCTTTCTGGGCTCCGATTGCGACAGCCTACCTGTCGCGATCAAGAAGGCGACAGGTAAGCCGTCGCGTTCTCAGAACCCGATCTGCAAGCCATGTCGCGATCCTTTTTAGGCCCTATCGCGTTCTGCCTGGTACCTGTAGCAATCCTTACAACCCTATGTCGCCTTCACAGGAATTTTGGTGAAAAACCCATAAAAATATTTCTGTCACTTTCTAAATAATCCTTACGCCTTTTTACAGTTATACCCCCAGTAAAAAACCTTACCTAAAAATTGAGCAATATTGAATAATTTTAAATACATCTTCAAACTTATTTCTATCTATGATTTCTCTTGCACTTGCACACACATGAACCATCCATATATGGCTGAAATCTTGCAGAAAATATCTCATAATGTATTACAATAAAGCATATTAATTGCCCTATTTTAAAGGACTTGTATTCGTTCTTGCGTTGTTTATATACCGATATTGACGCTCCACTGTTCTAGAATCCTCTAGAACGTCGAGCACCTGTTTTTATAACACACTTTACTTGGCTGTGGTGAACTCTCCGTCGGATATCTTTTTCCGGACTAGTGAACTCTTGCACAAGGCCTCCGTAAGTCTCCTCTGATCATGGATTCCCACATGGTCGACGAGCCGGTTGTACCCTAATACCTATGATACCCTTTAGGGATCTATATGGTCCGAACGGCTATTAGAGATTCACTCTCGTCTTAAATCACGCTGAACCTCTGGACCTGTGCATAACAGGCCAGTGGTAGGGTTGTGAGTTCCACTTGACTGCCAACACCATGTGCGCGTGTTCACTACAAGAAAAAGCGGGATTACCGACGGACTGAATCCGTCGGTAATCCGTCGGTATTCCGTCGGAAAATGCACCTTCCGACCGCTTTCCGTCCAATCTCGTCGGAAACTTTCCGTCGGAAATGATTGGTCAGAACTTTCCGACGGATGAAAATTCCGTCGGCATTTGTTCGAAACCTCCGACAAAATTAATCCGTCGGTAAAGGCGTCAGTATTTGCCGACCGAAGTACCGACGGTCCTTAACTGTCGGTAATGTATATTTTCCGACGGATACTATTCGTCGGCCAATCCGTCAGTATTATGCCGACGGACCTGCCGACGGTATATTTCCGTCGGTAATTTATCAGTTCCGACGGACTTATATCCGTCGGCGAATCCGTCAGTATTGTCTGACTGCATTACCGACGGTATTTTTCCGTCGTAATATATACTTTCCGACGGAAACGTAGCCGTCGGAAAATCCGTCGGAAAATACACATATTTTTTTTAAAATACATAAAATAAAATACATTGCTACAATGTCAAACCTGCTACAATATTCATAAATTTAACAAATACTAACAATCAACATAAAATCATAAGATACAATAATATAAATCATATAGCATAATGAATACAAAAATCAACATAGATCTGCTGGATCGTCTGCTTCCCTGCCTCGTCATCGTCTGGAGCTGGATCCTATATTAAAACAATTAAAATGAGAAACATTAATAATAAATAAAAGAAATACAGTATTTTCAAAAATGAAATTTAAAACATGTGATTATTTCTCTAACTTAATACAATAATATTTTTAGATCCATCATTTTCTTGGGTGTTTTTTAGATCCGTCCTTTGAATGCCCAACCCAATCCGGGGATCCAAATTGGATTCCGTCAGTTTCTACACGTCACTTTAACCCACCTGGTCGTGTCGGAGAAAACGGCACGTCGATCCGATCTCTATTTGGGATTTTGGACCCCCGGGTTGTGTGTTTTAACTTTTTATATATACTTGGGTGTTTTTAGATCTGTCCTTTGAATACCCAACCCATCCGGAGATCCAAATTGGATTCCGTCAGTTCCCACGTCACTTTAACACCCGGTCGTGTCGGAGAAAACGGCACGGCACGTCGATCCGATCCCTATTGGGATTTTGGACCCCCGGGTTGTGTTTTGACGCTTTAAATATACTTGGGGTTTTTTTAGATCCGTCAATTGAACGTCCGACCCAATCCGGGGATCCAATTGGATTCCGTCAGTTCCCACACGTCACTTTAACCCACCCGGTCGTGTCGGAGAAAACGGCTCGCCGATCCGATCCCTATTTGGGATTTTGGACCCCCGGGTGCGTGTTTTGACCATTTATATATGCTTGGCCGTGTTTTTAGATCCGTCCTTTGAATGCCAACCCAATCGGGGATCCAAATTGGATTCCGTCAGTTTCTACACGTCACTTTAACCCACCCGGTCGTGTCGGAGAAAACGGCACGTCGATCCGATCCCTATTGGGATTTTGGACCCCCGGGTTGCGTGTTTTAACTTTTTATATATACTTGGGTGTTTTTTAGATCCGTCCTTTGAATACCCAACCAATCCGGAGATCCAAATGGATTCCGTCAGTTTCTACACGTCACTTTAACACCCGGTCGTGTTGGAGAAAACGGCACGTCGGTCCGATCCCTATTTGGGATTTTGGACCCCCGGGTTGTGTTTTGACGCTTTAAATATACTTGGGTGTTTTTTAGATCCGTCAATTGAACGTCCGACCCAATCCGGGGATCCAAATTGGATTCCGTTAGTTTCCCACGTCACTTTAACCCACCCGGTCGTGTCGGGAAAACGCACGTCGATCCGATCCCTATTTGGGATTTTGGACCCCCGGGTTTGTTTTTGACGCTTTAAATATACTGGTTGTTGTTTTTAGATCCGTCCTTGAACGTCCGACCCAATCCGGGGATCCAAATTGATTCCGTCAGTTCCCACACGTCACTTTAACCCACCCGGTCGTGTCGGAGAAAACGGCACGCCGATCCGATCCCTATTTGGGATTTTGGACCCCCGGGTTGCGTGTTTTGACCATTTATATAGCTTGGCCGTGTTTTTAGATCCGTCCTTTGAATACCCACCCAATCCGGAGATCCAAATTGGATTCCGTCAGTTTCTACACGTCACTTTAACCCACCGGTCGTGTCGGAGAAAACGGCACGTCGATCTGATCCCTATTTGGGATTTTGGACCCCCGGGTTGTGTTTTGACGCTTTAAATATACTTGGGTGTTTTTTAGATCCGTCAATTGAACGTCCGACCCAATCCGGGGATCCAAATTGGATTCTGTCAGTTCCCACACTACTTTTACCCACCCGTCGTGTCGGAGAAAACGGCACGTCGATCCGATCCCTATTTGGGATTTTGGACCCCCGGGTTGTGTTTTGACGCTTTAAATATACTTGGCTGTTTTTTAGATCCGTCATTGAACGTCCGAACCAATCCGGAGATCCAAATTGGATTCCGTCAGTTCCCACACGTCACTTTAACCCACCCGTCGTGTCGGAGAAAACGGCACGTCGATCCGATCCCTATTTGGGATTTTGGACCCCCGAGTTGT
The DNA here is from genome assembly GCA_014218235.1 of Colocasia esculenta. Lineage (NCBI taxonomy): Eukaryota > Viridiplantae > Streptophyta > Magnoliopsida > Alismatales > Araceae > Colocasia > Colocasia esculenta. The sequence continues at coordinate 2,446 of JACBKR010006071.1, read as the reverse complement.
GTTTTGACGCTTTAAATATACTTGGGTGTTTTTTAGATCCGTCAATTGAACGTCCGACCCAATCGGGGATCCAAATTGGATTCCGTCAGTTCCCACACGTCACTTTAACCCCCCGGTCGTGTCGGAGAAAACGGCACGTCGATCCGATCCCTATTTGGATTTTGGACCCCCGGGTTGTTTTTGACGCTTTAAATATACTTGGTGTTTTTTAGATCCGTCAATTGAACGTCCGACCCAATCGTGTTGGACGCCCGGCCCATCCTAAGTATATGAAATTAATACTAATACTGACCTGAGCTGCTGGCTGTGTGGGGCGTACTCCCTGCATTATTGACATGAACTGCTGAACCATATCGCTGAACTGCGTCTGTAGCTGTAGCCGCTGCGTCTCAATCTGTACTTGCTGCGCCTGTAGCTGTACCCGCTGCGTCTGTAGCTCTTCCCGCTGCGTCTGTAGCTCTGTACGTAGCTCCTCCCGAATGATGCCTGTAATGTCCTCTACACCACTGACGGGCGGCGCAGAAGATGAACTCGCGTGTGCCGGAGAAGCGATCGAACTGGCATATGAGGACAACACTCGATGAGTATCCAGGCTGTCCCCAAAGCCGTACACTCGACCCTTCCTCGGCACTCCCGCTGCCTCGACCCAAGCGTCCGCATCCAAATCTGGCTGGGGAGTGCCCTCTGTGTAGCGCTCCGCCATCGTCCTGTCGTACGTCTCCTGTAAAATAATTTAAAATTAAATTATTGAAAACAATTACTTTAATATCATAATTGAATTCATAATTTAAAGCTTGACTTACAGCAATCGTGCGGGCACTCTCGGTAACATAGTCATCCGTCCCCTTCGCTTATGAGTCCGGTCAAATAACTCGCGGAAAGTAGGGGCACGCTCCAGGTCGTGATGCTTAGAATTCAACAAAATTAGTTAGTCTCACAATAATAATCCATATGTATATATGAATCGAACAATAAAATACTTACAATTTTTGACTGTGGGTCGCATAAGATACGGATCCACTAGTATGCACATTCTTTCCGGTTGAGTTGCTTTGTTGCGTATTGCCGCCTGTGACCGCTGCTGCCATGGTCCAGCAGCCCAACGCGGCAAAGGGACTCCCAATAGTCCGTCCGCAGCCAAACAGGGCCGTAATCCACCCAAGCCATAGGATCCCGGTTCCCTGTGGTCTTGATTGCCTTGTCCCGTGCCTCTCACATCGACTTTCTTAAATTAGTCTGGGCCGTAATCTCCCAGACGGCTTGAGCCCGAGGGAGATCCTCGGGTCTCGTGAACGCGAACCTCCGCTGTAAAGAAATAAAATTAATCAACGTTCTGCAATAAACCTAAATTAATAATAATTGAATAAATGACTTCAACTCTTCTAAAAAATAAAAATACCGTAAACATGTCAAATAATAAATCCCGGACTGGCACCGGGAATTCTCTCCATGCATCCACTGGTCCTGGAATATGTGCGTGGATCAACGTCGTAATATAGCGGGAAGCAGGACTGGGATCTATCTTCCCCCTGCAATTCCACATTAATTTTCTACATGAAATGTATATCCTAAATAACAAATACAGTAACATTGAGATGATGAACTTTACCCTGAAATCCAGCATGGTTGTCGTCCTGGTAGCTGAGGCCCCTCCTCAGCTGCTGGATGCTGGCTCTCCACCTCTGTTGAAAACAATTTAGTACACTTTTATTGTATAAATGCAAGAGACCAAACATACTAATCTATTGAAACATATGTTTACCTTGTGGTGAGGAAGAAGACGAAGGTAGCGGGACGGGGAGGCATTCCCTGCTGCAAATTTCATACACATTAGAAATTATGAATTTCAAATAAACAACAATGTAGAAAATTACCTGTCGCTGGGACGACGGGCGTGGACGGGGAGGCATTCCCTGCAAAATTCATACACATTAGAAATTATGAATTTCAAATAAACAACAATATAGAATTTACCTGTCGCTGGGACGACGGGCGTGGACGGGGAGGCAGTCCCTACAAAATTTCATACACATTAGAAATTATGAATTTCAATATAACACCAATTAGAAATTTACCTGTCGCTGGGACGACGGGCGTGGACGGGGAGGCAGTCCCTGCAAAATTTCATACACATTAGAAATTATGAATTTCAAATAAACAACAATGTAGAAAATTACCTGTCGTTGGGACGACGGGCGTGGACGGGGAGGCAGTCCCTGTAAAATTGTATGTACGTTAGTTCTCGTGAAATCAATATAACAATATAACCCATATGGTTTTTGTGTACATATGCATATACCTGTCGCGGACCTGGAGGCAGACGTGGAGCGGAGGCAGTCCCTCTGCCAACGGACGTGGCAACCCTCCGACTACGTCCTCCACGTACCATATCTCTATTGATACAAATAAGATATAGCAAGTCATCAGCACTCAATTTGAAGTAGCA
>JACBKR010006070.1:0-14814 GCA_014218235.1 Colocasia esculenta | reverse complement strand
TTTTGATCTTGTTGAAATTAGAGGAGGAAGTGTTTCTTTTACTGTGGAAAACTTCTTTTTCTAGACATTCTTCCTTTTCTATATTTCAAGAATTTTCTGAATTGCCTGGTCATGAGGGCAATTTCATCCTCATTTGACTCAGACTCCTCAGAACTTGTCTTTTCTTGACTTTTGTCTTTGTTACTTGAAGAGGCCTAAGTGCCATTGGCTTGGTCGTAATTATATGTTCTTCATTTCTTTTCAAATTGATTTCATATGTCATTAAAGATCCTATCAATTCATCCAAAGACATTTTGGACAAATCTTTAGAATCTTCAATGATAGTGGCCTTTGTGTGCCAAATAGAAGAGAGTGAACGTAAGATTTTCCTTACCAAGTCTGCATCTGTGTAGTCCTTACCTAAGGCCTTGAGTCCATTGACAATGACCATGAACCTGGCAAACATTCAGAAATTGTTTCATTAGACTTCATCATAAACAATTCATTCTGAAACAAGAATATTTGCCTTAGTTTCCTTTACTTGTGATGTTCCCTCATAAAGTAATTCTAGTTTATCCCACATCTCTTTGGCGGATTTGCACATTGAGATTCTCGAATACTCTTTGGGATGAACAGCACATTGAATCATGTTCATGGCACTATAATTCAATGTGGCTTTTCTTATTGTTCCCTAGTCCAGGTTTCTTCCTCACCCTGGTTTTCATAGGGACCAACCTCAACCACTTTCCAAATTTCATAGTTCTGGGCTCTTAGAAAGACTTGCATTCTATTTTTCCAGTAGGAATAGTCTGTTCCATTAAAGAATGGTGGACTATTTATGGAATACCCTTCAGCTATGAAACCTTTGGAATCCATTGACTTAACAAGAAAGCTCAGAAGAATATTCAACAAACAAGCAAACAAGCAAGCATCAGACACCAATACTCAAAAACTGCTCAAATCAAATCAGATCAAGTATAAACCTGCTCTGATACCAATTGAAGGATCGAGGAAAAGGTTGTGGATAAGATCTAGAAGGGGGGGGGGGATGAATAGATCTATGCCACTTTCTGCGGAAGCTTAAGCAATTTAAAATACTTTTAGAATCAGAGGCAATTTTAATCAGTAAAACACAGATCTGATGAAATGTTAAGTGAGTTGATAAAATAGATGTAAAAACCAGTTGATTAAGTGAATCTTGATCGATCCTATGCAAGCATCTAACGGATGATAAAATCAAACCACAAATAGACAAGTGCACAGAGATTTTTAGGTGGTTCAGAAATCACCCATGTGATTCCTACATCCACCCCTCACACCCAGTGAGGATTCACTAAACAACCTGGGTTACACACCCACTGGAGCCAGACAACTCCAACACTTGAGTTTACAACTCACACACCTCTAGAGCAAAACTACTCTAGATCCCTGAGCAAGACTGCTCAACAAACACTTGAGTTAGACAACTCAAACTGAGCACGACGGCTCACAAATACAATGCTAGACACCAACACACGACATGGATCTTCTAGCAGCAGATCATGTCAGACATGAGAACATTCATGAGAGTTATGCAGAAGCACTTGCACAATCTCAAGAAGTCTCAGAAGAACAAAAAGTACATTGAGAATAGTGTTAAAAGCTTTGTTCTTCAGTGTACTCCCTTGTAGAAGCTCAGATTGGGAAGAGGCTTGAATCCTTGAAGTCCCAGCCGATGCTCTGCACTATTGAAGTTGGGGATCTTCCTTGAAGTCTTCTCCAACAGATGCTCCTACTTGATCTGCTTCCTTGAGGCGCTTCAATTGCTTCTTCAGAGATCAAACTCCAATTCTCACAATCGAATTGATGAGAATTGGTCTTCAGAAGGCACCAGGAGAGCAGAGGAGGGAGATGAGCTCTTCTCATCGCCAAAGGGAACTTTTCTGGAGGCTTGGAGAGTTCGTTGGGGTCTTCTCATGATGGACGACCAATTGGGGGCTTTTATACCCAAAAGATTCCAAAGATACCCTTTAGGTACAAGGGCACACGATCCTAGGTTGATACCCCATCGCCCTAGGCTGACACGTGGCAAACATCCAATTTAAGTTGCAAACTTTCCGTAGTGTGTCGACCTGCCCTGGTGGTGGTGTCGACACACTGTCCCAAATCTTGAAACAGGCTGTTCTGGGAACTGATCCAGTGTCGACCTGCTTTGGCCTGCTGTCCCGGTTCTGAAAACAGCTGTTCTGGGAGCAGGATCCAGTGTCGACCTGCTCTGGTGTTGCGTCGACCTGCTGTCCCCAATTCTGAAACTGTTGTTCTGGGAACAAGCTCTGGTGTCGACCTGCCCTGAGAGTGCGTCGACCTGAGTAGTCTGATTTCCGGAATCTGCAACTCGTGTCGACACACTCTTTGACATGTGTCGACACAGTCTCAACATTTGTTCATCTTTTTGCCTTTGAATTTCGGTTATTGTGTCGACACCATTGTGGAGTGTGTCGACACTTCTTTTGCAAAAAGTGTTTGTACCTGAAAATTAAACATATATATCATTAGTAAAATGTTTTATTATGAGTGCAAATGATAAGTGTGCTTTGAGACATGTTTTTTGAATATAAATTTCAGGTGAAATGTATTTATCATGTTTCAAATAATTTGCATTCAAATCACATTTGTCATCATCAAAATAGGAGGGAAAATGATATGAAATTACACTCAACCCAACAAAAAGGGGTTACCATGCCAGGAAATTGGGTGGTTTGATCGATCCAAGTATTGGATCTTGCTTTTCTGGTTTAATTATGGTATATAGATGTAAGGGGAAGTGTTTCCCCTTGTTTTTCTATTGTATTTATGGCTAGATTGCCCGTGCAATCGGCCTAGGGCCATTTTGTGTGTTCTGGCAGGTTCTGCAGTGAAGATCTTGACGTCAACATTGGTTGACGTATAGTTCTTTGTTGGGAGATTAACGGCTAGGTATCTAGCCGTTGATTGTGGGTAAATGACCAAGTGGTGGTCGCTTACTTGGTGTTGACGGCAAGGGACATTGTCGTCTATATCCTTTGGACGACAATCGATGTCGCCGCTATCCTGTGCATGTGCACAGTGTGTTTTTAATGGCATTCTTGTTATAAGTGTGCGGTGTATTAACACCTGTGGTGCTCTTGGAGCACGGGGCTTTTGAGGTCAGTTTACCGGCTATGTAGTTGTGAAATATCACAGAGTTTTGATGTCGTGTAAGTGGTTTGTGATGACCAAACTGTCCCCATAATAAATATTTCCATTTATTTATATATTAATTTTGATGATTAACAAAATAACACTAATGGATTACTTGAGCCTTAAGTACAGGAAATAAAAGAAAATGAAAGTTCAAGACAATCTGGTAAGTCTCATCACTTCTATCCAAGTCTTTGTATCGACTTCTTTGATAAGCAGAACGATTTCCTCTTTGACCGGAAAACTCAAAACAAATCGATATCGTAACGTTTCTTTAGAACTCGCAACGACTCTCTAGCCGTAACGATTTCTTTAGACCTCGTAACGATTTCTTTAGAACTCACAACGACTCTCTAGCCGTAACGATTTCTTTAGACCTCGTAACGATTTCTTTAGAACTCACAACGACTCTCTAGCCGTAACGATTTCTTTAGACCTCGTAACGATTTCTTTAGAACTCGCAACGACTCTCTAGCCGTAACGATTTCTTTAGACCTCGTAACGATTTCTTTAGAACTCGCAACGACTCTCTAGCCGTAACGATTTCTTTAGACCTCGTAACGATTTCTTTAGAATTCGCAACGACTCTATAGTCATAACGATTTCTTTAGACCTCGTAACGATTTCTTTAGAATTCGCAACGACTCTATAGTCATAACGATTTCTTTAGACTTCATAACGATTTCTTTGGAGTTCATAACGATTTCTTCACTGATCATAACGCCTTGCTTTGTATAACGATTTCGTGTAACGATTTCCTTACAACTAGATAGTCATAACGATTTCTTGTAACGATTTCTTCAGAACTCACAACGACCTGCTTGTTGTAACGACTTCATAAGTTATCACATCGATTTCCTTACAGTTCATAACAACTTGCTATAATTCATAACGATTTCATAAGTCAGCAAGATTCTTTTTATCGAATTTCTTGATGCATCAGTATAATGCTTTTTAATAGCGTTGAAAAGTCAAAGTCATATCTTGTCCGTTGACTGCTATGCATTAAATGCTCTCCGATCGTATCTCCCATGCATGCAGACAATATCTTCCATTTCTATGCTACTCTGTCTACGTACTTTTTTAGACAGAAAGGAGCTTTGCTATATACTGCAATATCTGTTCCATCTCAACTAACAATAGACAGCAGTCCTAGCTGTCTTCTATTTATTGATGATATGCTTACAGATATCTGACAAGACTCATCTGGACAACATTGGACACAAGATACAAAGTTCTATGACATCTCTTTGGCGTGTACACAAGGATAAAAGACTGACGATCAGAAGCTTCCTCAGTGACCAGTCTAACGTACACAAGGATAAGAGACAACGGACACTTCAACGTTCGAATTTGAATCAGCAGTTTAAATAGAAGACTCAAGACGGAAAGACAGTGTGTGTGCAACAACGCTTGATTTTAGAAGAAGAAAGAAATCCATCTCTCAGAATCTTTAGAACTTTGAAGAAGAGCGAAGCCTCCACTCCAAACCTTGTTCTAAGCTCTTGGCTCTCTGTGCTCAAAAGGAATCTTCTCATTTGTTGTGTTCCCTTCTGGACGAAGGAAGACCTGGTGGTATCCAGGGTGGTTGTTGTTCCCTTCAGGCTGAAGGAAGACCAGTTGAGGCTGGGTGTAAGGATCCTTAAGGGGGATTGTACCCTTGGTAGTAAAATCCTGAGGTATTGCTCAGGGACTGGACGTAGGTCTCCTGTGGAGAGGAGTTCCGAACCAGGATAAAATCCTTGTGTCTTGTGGATGTGTTTTTGTGTGATTGTTGTCTTGTTTGCTTTAACTCTAACCTTGTTATTAAGTTGTGCAATCCTTTCAGTAAACAGGTTTTAATCAGAGATCGAAGTTTTTATAACCCATTCACCCCCCCTCTGGGCTAGCTAGCTGGGCAACAAGTGGTATCAGAGCTCGTCTCTTCGACAAAGAAGAAGATCCAACGATCTGAAGAGCAAAGATCAATGGCAGCCCAAAGTAACTTCGAAGGTCAGTCAGTCAACAGGCCTCCCTTGTTCGATGGAGAAGATTAAACATACTGGAAGACTAGAATGGAATATTTTTTACAAGGTCATGATTACACAATCTGGTCCATTGTAGAAGAAGGTGATCTTTTGGTCACAAACGCTAAGGCTCAGTGGACAGATGATGATAGGAAAAGAATATCCTTAAACTGCAAAGCCAAGAGCATATTATGCTGTGCCCTAAGCAAGAAAGAGTTCAATAGAGTCTCAGCCTGCAAGTCCGCAATGGAGATGTGGGAAAAGCTCAAAATTACCTATGAAGGGACAGACAAGGTAAAGGAGACAAGAATTGATATTCTAGTAGCTCAATATGAAAGATTTCAGATGCAGACAGGTGAATCAATAACTCAAATGTTCAGCAGATTCACTGACATCACAAATGGATTAGCCGGTTTGGGAAAGGTCTATAATGCACCAGATATGGTTAGAAAAGTCCTCAGATCTTTACCATCTTCTTGGACTCCGAAGGTAACAGCCATTGAAGAAGCCAATGATTTAAAATTAATGTCATTGGAAAAGCTAATAGGATCTCTCATGGCTCACGAGATAAACATGGAGAGATTAGGAGAATCCTCCAGCAGAAGAAACAATCAATGCTCTCAAAGCAAGTGAAGATAATTCGGAAGAATCTTTGGATAATAGTGAGAGTAGTAAAGACAGTGATGATGAAGAAGCGATGCTGTCTCGAAGGCTTCAAAGGATTCTAGCAAAGAAAAAGAAGTATCAGTCAGGAAGAAAATTTTTTAAGAAAAACAAGACTTCAGAAAACCAGAAGTAAAGGATCAAAAGAAAGGAGAAGTGATCTGTTATGAATGCAAAAAGCCTGGACACATCAAGGCAGATTGTCCCATGATCAAAAAGAGTGATCACAAGAAGAAGGACAACTTCAGAAGATTTAAGAAGTACAAAAAGAAAGCAATGGCAGCTGCTTGGGAAAACAGCAGTGACTCAGACAGTGAGTCAAGCTCGAGCAGTGAAGGTGAAGAAGCCAACTTGGCTCTAATGGCCAACACCGAGGACAAAGTAACTTCTGACTCTTCTTTTGATTCATGCAATGATTCAGATTCTGACAATTTGGAAAATGCTTTTAATGAACTTTATGAAAAATACAAAGAAGTATGCAAATTACTTAAAACTAGTAAGAAAAATATAATCTGTCTAGAAAATACAAATTCAGACCTAAGAACAGAAAATGAAGAACTTGAAAACAATTACTGAACATAAAAGAAGAAATGAATTATTATGTGAAGATTTAAAAGAGAAAAATAAGAAAATAAATCTTCTAGAAAAACAAGAAGACTTAGGTGAATTTAAAATAGAAATAGAAAGACTAAATAAAGAAAATGATAATCTATCAAGTACTCTAGAGAAATTCACCAACGGTAAAAACTCTTTAATATTAAAAGATGCTAGGAGATCGGGTAAAAGAAAAATGGATTAGGATATACACCCCCAGACAATGAAGAAACCATAATATACCCTAAAACATATCCAACACCAAAATTTGTACCCGAACAAGATATAGCATACAAAGCTGAATTCAAATATATAGAAAAAGTGACTAAGTTATCCTGCTGCAGTCACTGCAACAAGTTAGGACATATTAAAATTACATGCCCAACAAGACATAAAAAATGGATATTAAAAGGTAAAGTTGATGATACTAACCATCAGGACCCAAAAGAATTTGGGTACCTAAAGCTTGATGTTCTCATTTCAGGTTAACCCTCGAGCATCCAAATGGTATTTGGATAGTGGGTGCTCAAGGCATATGTCAGGCAACAAGAAGATATTTGTTGATCTCCAAGCTGAAGAAGGTACAGTCACCTATGGAAACAATGGAAAAAGGGACATTGGTAAGTTGGATGCCAAATCAGATGAAGGCATCTTCATGGGGTACTCTTCTAAACCCAAAGGTTATAGAGTTTTCAATAACGTTCCTTATTGATTGAACAATCAGTACATGTTATTTTGATGAATCTAACCCTTCCTTGAAAAAGGAAGAAATTAGTGACATTGATGATGCAGATGACTTGTCCGAAAATTAAAGAATACTTCAATTAAGGACAAAGAGGATCCAACTCTGGAAGAACTGCAGCAAACAGAAATCCAACATGAAGATCTTCCAAAGGAATGGAGATATCAGAAAGATCACCCTCCTGAAAACATCATTGGTGATCCATCTGTAGGGGTAAGAACTAGAGGTAATGTAATTCCATGCGACTATTTAGCATTTGTTTCTCAAGTAGAGCCTAAGACAGTCAATGAAGCTTTATCTGATGAATCTTGGATATTAGCCATGCAAGATGAACTAAATCAGTTCAAGAGAAACCAAGTATGGTCACTTGTTCCTAGACCATCCAATCATTCAGTCATTGGCACCAAGTGGGTGTTCAGAAATAAACTGGATGAGTCTGGAATAATCTTAAGGAACAAAGCCAGATTGGTGGCTCAAGGCTACTCCCAAGAGGAAGGCATAGATTTCGATGAAACTTATGCACCTGTAACTAGACTTGAGGCCATTAGGATTTTACTTGCTTATGCATCTGCACTTGATTTAAACTTTTTCAAATGGATGTCAAATCAGCCTTTTTAAATGGTTTCATCAAGGAGGAAGTTTATGTTGAACAACCTCCAAGTTTTGACGACATTGAATTTCCAAATCATGTATTTAAACTACATAAGGCTTTATATGGTTTAAAGCAAGCTCCTAGAGCCTGGTATGAAAGGCTCAGTACTTTCTTATTAAATCATGGTTTCACTAGAGGTAAAGTAGATAGTACATTATTTATAAAATCCAAGGTTAAACATATACTTCTTGTACAAATCTATGTAGATGATATTATTTTTGGATCTACTGATGAATCTCTTTGCAAGTACTTTGAAAAGCTTATGCAGGGAGAATTCGAAATGAGCTTGATGGGGGAGTTAAGCTACTTCCTTGGATTGCAAATCAAGCAAGGGAAGGATGGCACTCATATCTGTCAAGCAAAGTACACCAAAGAGCTGTTGAAGAAATTTGGATTGAAGATGCAAAGCCATTATCAACTCCAATGAGCACATCAACCAGAATGGACAGTGATCCAAAAGGTAAAAGGGTAGATCAAAAGAATTATCGAGGTATGATAGGATCATTACTTTACTTAACTGCCAGTAGACCAGACATTTTGTTCAGTGTATGCATGTGTGCTAGATATCAGGCAGACCCTAGAGAGTCTCACTTATTTCTGTAAAAAGAATATTTAGATATTTAGCTAGAACTCATGACTTAGGTCTCTGGTATCCTAGATCTTGTGAGATAAATCTAATAGGATATTCAGATGCTGATTATGCTGGTTGCAAAGTAGATAGAAAGAGCACCAGTGGATGTTGCCAGTTTCTTGCAGGATGCCTAATATCATGGACATCCAAGAAACAAATTCAGTAGCTCTATCAACAGCTGAGGCGGAATATGTTGCTGCTGGAAGTTACTGTACACAACTTCTTTGGATAAAGCAACAACTTGAAGATTTCGGCATTCACATCAAATCAATTCCTCTATTGTGTGATAATACAAGTGCCATCAACCTCACCAAAAATCCAGTTCAACACTCAAGGACGAAGCACATTGAGGTAAGATATCATTTTATTCGAGACCATGTAGCTAGTGGTAATTTAGAAATTTCGTTTATAGATACAATGGTCAATTGGCAGATATCTTCACAAAAGCCCTACCTGAAGAGAGATTTACATCTCTTAGAAGGGAACTAGGGATGTGCAATTTGTGAAAGAATTTCTGTGATTTTATTGACATATAAATTTTTCAGATTAAATGAAAGTTCTCTCTCCGTTAAAGTTAAGCAAAACTCAGTTATCTATATGCTTTGACCGCTTCTGTGTGGAAAGTTGTTTGACTTGTCAAATCTTTTTGTCGCTTTCTATCTTTACCGCCTTTGGCGCTCCTCCGTTCATTAGTAATATTATTTTATCCAAATCGCTTTGAGATCGATTCGTCTTCTACCTTTACCCTTTTTATCCTCTATCTGTTCACCCAAAGCCGATGCCCTAACGATTTTGGGATCGACTCTCTGCAACTTTCGAAGCCTTCTTCTCTTCCCGCGAAGACTCCTTCGAGAACTTCCGTCCCTTCCATCATCCTCCCTTCCAGAATCTTTTCTTCTCTGCACCCATGGCCGCTCCATTGATCTCCGGAAGTGTTGGGGGCTACAGTGCTGAGTATTTATCCCCAAGGGAGCAAGAAAGATTTACGTTTGTGAAGACGAAGATTTGCGGAAATAAGGCAGTGGATGTTCAGAATCTTGAGAAGAATGGCATGGCCAGGCTAGTTGATACTCTAAGAAGATTGCAGTGGATGGATGTGGTCACCTTCAGTGAGGTAAGCTACCCGGACTTGGTAAAAGCCTTCTATATTTGTCTGAAGTCAGAAGCAGATGGGTCCCTTGTTTCCTCTGTCAAGGGCATCCAAATCAGAATAACCCATGAGCTTTTGCGTGATTTGTTTGGAGTGAAGACCTCTGGATTTAGTGGCATTCACTCTGTGAATGATGAAGTCAAAGGTCTCGGGATTATCGGTCCATGATTTAAGTTAAAGGATGGGAAGCTTGATATTAATCAGATGTCCGCATTCAATAGATTGCTTCACTTTATAGTCTGCCAAATCTTAGTACCTCGTAGTGCTACCTTTTCTTCATGCACTAGGGCAGATTCGGACATAATGTCTGGGTTATCCAGAACAAAGAGATAAACCTGGCTGCAGTGATGATTGAGCGAATGATGTTTGCACATGCTCAGTATGGGAAACAAAGAGCAAGTTGAATGTTTCCCTTCCGTATGCTCATCTACTGACCAAGATTTTCAAGCACTTTGGAGTAGATTTGTCAGGTGCAGTAGCTGAAAAGATGGGCCAGTCTATAAGGTCCAGAAATCTGAAGAAAAGTGGATTCTCAGTGGTAGAAGGAATGTGGTCAAAGACTTCTGTGGCTGAGGGAGGCAATCATTGCAGATCCAGCAGAGCAAGCAGCAGCAGATCCAGCAGAGCAGCAGCAGCAGATCCAGCAGAGCAAGCAGCAGCAGATCCAGCAGAGCAAGAACCAGTAGAGTCAGCTGTGGGATGCCTATCCGAAGCTCAATTGGAGAGGGTGCAGCTGGTGTGGCAGATTCCTTGCCCACCACCTTAGTCGCCTCTATTTTAAGAGAGGTATTGGATTCCATTCCCTCCATCTCAGTCTCTTCTAAGGCAGGTGGACCTGATGAAGAAGTTATGGCAGCAGGCCATACTGAAGTTCAGTCTGAATCGGTTGCAGATGTTGAGGTACAAGCAGGTACTCAACAAGATGTGGTCATGGAAGAAGCTCCTGCTCAGGGGGAGCAAGAAAGTATTGAAGTCCCTGCTCCCATTCAGGGGGAGCAAGCTGAGATTGAAAAGCCAGAGAATGAAGCTTTTCCTGAGAAAGCTGCACCTACTCAGGAAATTCCAGCTCCAGCCTTGGTTGATGTTAGTGAAGGCCCAAGTACAACTATAAATCTTGAGGAGCCTGTCACTCATCAAGGTAAGCAGAAGAGAATTGTTCACAGACGGTCAAGGAAGGGCCCTAGAAAAGTGAACTTGAAGCCTGTTATGGCTATGTTAAAGGCCCAAGGAGTGATCTTGGCATCAGTCCAGTCTAGCATACAGGCATTGTTTCTAATCTAGCTTCAACTTCCTCAGACGTATCTTCAATAAGAAATGCAATGAGGTATTTCAATAAAGAGATGTCTGATATGAAGATTTGCTGGCTATCTTTCAAGGTCTAGTGGTGTCCCTCCTGCACCCACTCAGAGCAGTCCAGCTGAAGTTTTCTAGGCCACCAGGGCCTCCAGCAGAAGTCTCTCGGCCACAGGGCCACCAGTTCAAGGGTCAGGGCCATCAGGGCCATCAGTCGTGAGGTTACCCGGACCATGGCAGCCTCAGGGTCTTCAGGACCCTCTCCAGCAGTCAGAGAGAGTCAGGCCAAAGGGAAAGAGCCAGTGTCAGTCTCCAAGGCCCCTGATACTTCATCTCTTGCCACTCCAACCCTCTCCACACCTTCATCTCCTTCTACTGCACCTCCTGCTCCACCAACCATAAAACATCCCATGCCTCGCACCCAACCTTCCTCATCCTCTACTTCATCTCAACCCTCCTTCTCTCCTACTCCAGCTCACATCTCAGCTCCATCCTCATTAACTCCTCAACCTTCACCTATTAAAATTCAAACATCTCCTCTTCAACCAACCTCTTCCTTTAATCCTAAACATTTTTTTTATCCTCCTACTCCTCCTAATTCTGTTATCTTTCCTCCAGATAAACCTCTGCCTCTTGGTGTCTTTGACACCAATGTTCCAGACATTTTGAAAGGAACACCCTCCTCACCATTCTTTCCACAGCCTCTCACATTCACAGGACTGACCCTCCAGTCCTGCCTTGAAAAAGAGAAAAACCTCCTCATCTCTAAGCACTCCTTCTGTTCCTCTATACCCTCCTTTATGGTACTCTCTTACCCTTGATCCTAGGAGAAGACCTATCTACAAAGAATACCTCCAGAAATGCATTCTTTCTACCATTTATGGTATTCCTTTTCTCAACCTATCCGAACACCTGGACATTGTTCTTCCTTTTACTCAGATATCTCAAGCTTTCAAATCCAAAATCCTTGAGGGCACTGAGTTCAAGACTGAAGATCAGTGGGCAGCTATCAAAGGAAATAAGGCTCAGTATGCAAAATACCTGACTGCAAGGGCCGAATCCCTCTCTCTCAGAGCTCACCCACTCACCTTCTCTGAGTGGTTTATCATCCAGCACAAGAACTCTTAGGGATCCTTCATTTTGAAGGAAATTCGCATTGCCAGAGCCTTTCAGCTGTACAGTGACTTCTGTTACTTGAACAAAATTCCAGAAGTTCAGTTTTGCCAGTTCCATTCGCAGATTACTGTGCTAAAATCAGAAACCCCTCTCAACCTTCCTCTTAAAGTAGACTTTGTCTCTTTCAAGGTTGATTTTCCAATTCTTCTGCCGAAGCTGCACTCTTTGGTGTTTGATTCAGATGCTGGGTCTCATGCTCTAGATATGTTTGCAAGACAGATGGGCAGGATGTCAGCCAAGCAGGCAGATCTCCTTCCTTTTTGCGGTTCATCTTCAGAGAATATCACTCTGGCCGCATGTCTTCTCAGACCTTAGCTCCACTCATTTCTGAGTGTGAAAGACTCACCTCATCAGAATGGACGCTTCTCTATCAGGCCTCTTATCAGCAATTGGAAGCCATCAATCAAGATCTTGTTAGTCAGAGGAAGCCTGCTCTTTCTGCAGAAGCTTTTATGGATCTAAACTCCATCGCACCCATACCAGAGATCTATGCTGTATGGGCATCTAGATATTCTGCTTTCTATGCCTTAAAGCAGGATTTGTTAAATCAACAAATTCACTATCCAATTTCCTTGGACAGATTTCTCCATAGGGCCAGTTTTGGTAAGAGTACTTACTTCAGATTCTTTTGGACAAAACTCAGTATGGAGAATTCTTAGAGCAGCAACGGCAACTCTACATTCAGAGGAACATCCCTTCCATGGGACCCTCCTTCTCAGTTGCCTCTGGCGTTTTTCTGCAAATTTTTGAGGATCTTGAGATCAAGGCATGGGCTGTTGTCTCACAGCATGCCTCCTTGTTATCTCCTCTGTATTATCTTTCTCCATCCTAATATAAATCTTTCTCTCTTCTTTGTCTCACCGCTTATCTTTTGCTTAATGACAATGGGGGAGACAACTAACGTAAATCTGAAAAACATTTCATTTTTTGTATGATGTTAGTATATTTTGTCATCATCAAAAAGGGGGAGATTGATGACCAAACTGTCCCCATAATAAATATTTCCATTTATTTTATATTAATTTTGATGATTAACAAAATAACACTAATGGATTACTTGAGCCTTAAGTACAGGAAATAAAAGAAAAATGAAAGTTCAAGACAATCTGGTAAGTCTCATCACTTCTATCCAAGTCTTTGTATCGACTTCTTTGATAAGCAGAACGATTTCCTCTTTGACCGGAAAACTCAAAACAATCGATATCGTAACGATTTCTTTAGAACTCGCAACGACTCTCTAGCCGTAACGATTTCTTTAGACCTCGTAACGATTTCTTTAGAACTCACAACGACTCTCTAGCCGTAACGATTTCTTTAGACCTCGTAACGATTTCTTTAGAACTCACAACGACTCTCTAGCCGTAACGATTTCTTTAGACCTCGTAACGATTTCTTTAGAACTCACAACGACTCTCTAGTCGTAACGATTTCTTTAGACCTCGTAACAATTTCTTTAGAACTCGCAACGACTCTCTAGCCGTAACGATTTCTTTAGACCTCGTAACGATTTCTTTAGAACTCGCAACGACTCTCTAGCCGTAACGATTTCTTTAGACCTCGTAACGATTTCTTTAGAATTCGCAACGACTCTATAGTCATAACGATTTCTTTAGACCTCGTAACGATTTCTTTAGAATTCGCAACGACTCTATAGTCATAACGATTTCTTTAGACTTCATAACGATTTCTTTGGAGTTCATAACGATTTCTTCACTGATCATAACGCCTTGCTTTGTATAACGATTTCGTGTAACGATTTCCTTACAACTCGATAGTCATAACGATTTCTTGTAACGATTTCTTCAGAATTCACAACGACCTGCTTGTTGTAACGACTTCATAAGTTATCACATCGATTTCCTTACAGTTCATAACAACTTGCTATAATTCATAACGATTTCATAAGTCAGCAAGATTCTTTTTATCGAATTTCTTGATGCATCAGTATAATGCTTTTTAATAGCGTTGAAAAGTCAAAGTCATATCTTGTCCGTTGACTGCTATGCATAAATGCTCTCCGATCGTATCTCCCATGCATGCAGACAATATCTTCCATTTCTATGCTACTCTGTCTACGTACCTTTTTAGACAGAAAGGAGCTTTGCTATATACTGCATATCTGTTCCATCTCAACTAACAATAGACAGCAGTCCTAGCTGTCTTCTATTTATTGATGATATGCTTACAGATATCTGACAAGACTCATCTAGACAACATTGGACACAAGATACAAAGTTCTATGACATCTCTTTGGCGTGTACACAAGGATAAAAGACTGACGATCAGAAGCTTCCTCAGTGACCAGTCTAACGTACACAAGGATAAGAGACAACGGACACTTCAACGTTCGAATTTGAATCAGCAGTTTAAATAGAAGACTCAAGACGGAAAAGACAGTGTGTGTGCAACAACGCTTGATTTTAGAAGAAGAAAGAAATCCATCTCTCAGAATCTTTAGAACTTTGAAGAAGAGCGAAGCCTCCACTCCAAACCTTGTTCTAAGCTCTTAGCTCTCTGTGCTCAAAAGGAATCTTCTCATTTGTTGTGTTCCCTTCTGGACGAAGGAAGACCTGGTGGTATCCAGGGTGGTTGTTGTTCCCTTCAGGCTGAAGGAAGACCATTGAGGCTGGGTGTAAGGATCCTTAAGGGGGATTGTACCTTGGTAGTAAAATCCTGAGGTATTGCTCAGGGACTGGACGTAGGTCTCCTGTGGAGAGGAGTTCCGAACCA
>JACBKR010006069.1:0-14725 GCA_014218235.1 Colocasia esculenta | reverse complement strand
GAATGGTTGTGGTAGGTGTTGTATCCAGCTGGGTTGGGCCTTTGACAAAGTGACCACCATAGTGTTCATGTGAGCTGCGGTCCATTCTTGAGAGTGGATGTGCTGGATGACCATTGTTTGGACTACCTAAGTCCCCATCTATCACGCCCCCCAATTTAGCAGCGGAATAAATCGGGAGACCGTGAGCAAAGTGCATAGTAGTGTAAATTGCACCAGTTAAGTAATCAAGCATCTAATGACACTAATTGGATAAACTCTTCATTTCATTGAAATTTCACTAAGACTATTACAACCACTAATCCAGAGCCAATACATATAGCTCAATGACACCATTACATTGGAAAAGAAATCTAATGCATTAACTATTGGACTCCATTGTACTAGGGTACTTTTATCATTTGACTCCAGGTCGCTCATCACTCTGTCCAGTCCCATCAGTGGTGTAACGTCATCGTCCGACTTACCTGAGACACATAACAAATAACGAAGGGTGAGCGATAACGCTCAGTAGGACTTAAATCTAGTGAATCAAACACGCTTTAAATAATTAATACTTTAAGGACAGAGTAACTAATGATAGAGAGAGTCATGTAAAGTCGAAAAAATAATAGCACAATAACATAGTTTAAATAGCACATGAATCAAGTATAGCACAATGAATATGATCAGTCACGATAGAAAGTGATAACTCAAGATAGTAAGTAACGTCATTGTCAAGCAATAGCAAGTAACATGTATAGCAAGGAGAGTGACAGAGTAGTTGGCCATATAGAGAGTAAATTACACTTTGATTGATTTTCATCAATCAAAATAGTATAGCACTTGATTAACTTTCGTCAATCGAGGAGTATTGCACTTTGGTTATCCATAGATAGCCGAGAGAGAGTATAGCACTTTGTTTGTCAACAGACAACGAAAGAATATAGCACTTTATTTTGTCAATAGACAATGAGAGAATATAGCACTTTGGTTTGATTGTCTTAGATTAATCTTGATAGTATGGCACTTGGATGTAATTGTTGCCCAGTTGACGAGCCCAGAGGAGGGGTGAATGGGTCTTCAAATAATTACTCTAGAATATACATGTAACTAAAACATTCACACAAACGATCTTCGAAGGAGGTTAGTGACTGTTAGTTTAAGAATCAAACACACAAAGAAAACAATCACACAACACAAAGGCTTATCCTGGTTCGGACCTCCTTTCCTTAGGAGTCCTACGTCCAGTCCCTGAGCACAACTCAGGATTTCACTAACTAGGGTACAGTCCCCCTAAGGACACAACAACACCCAGCTCAGCTGGTCTTCCTTCACACGAAGGACAATTACCACCCTGGATACCCCCCAGGTCTTCCTTCACAACCGAGGGAAACAACACCCTGGATACCACCAGGTCTTCCTTCACAACCAAAGGGAAACAACCCCTGGATACACCAGGTCTTCCTTCACACGCGAAGGGGAAGCACAAGCGAGAGAAAGATTCAAGCTCCTAGATCAAGCTTTTAAATAAGCCAGGATCTGAAGCACTAGACTAGAACTGAGAGCAAGATTCTAAGCTAAGCACACTCTCAGAACTACACAAGCTCTCTCAAGATTTTCACTACTAAGTGGAGAGCAAAGAGCAACACGAGAAGGAATGAGTTTCTTGGCTCTTAGGATTCTAGTAGAAGATTTGAATGCTTCAAGGAGTGTTCTCTACTTTTTTTTTTGTTCTTCTCTTCTGTCTTGAATTTATATCTTCATTTGAAATACGGCCGTTGAGGTAACCGTTGTCTCTTAGATAGTAGACGTTAGACTGCTTGATATTTGGGAGCGTCAATAATCTTTATCCATTTGAGCATGCCAAGAAATAATGTCTTCTGGCGTCAGTATGGTCCAACGTTGTATGACAGAATATCTTTAGGACCCTGCACACATTAAATGCTAAAAAGTAGACAGCTAGGCTGTCTCTTGTTGTCATAAATGTTGACATGAGTTTTCACCAAAATAGCAATGTCAAATAGTTTGATCTAAAAGATGTTGACAGAGTATGCACGATAATGAAAATATCTCTGCATGCATGCAGTAGATACGTTCTGTCTTCATTAAAACACATCAGTCAGACAGATAAGAGATGACTTTGACAATTCAACGTTTTAAATATCAAGTCGATATAACTATAAAGATGTTATCTATATGACTTATGAAATCGTTATGAATGAGACAAATTGACCAAGTCGATATGAGATATAGAAATCGTTGTGAAACACTGAAGAAATCGTTATGATTACTTAACGAATCGTTATAAAAGCAAATCGATATGAGCACTTATAGAATCGTTACGACGAGCAAGTCGTTGCGAGTTCTGAAGGAATCGTTGCGATTACTTATAGAATCGTTACGACGAGCAGTCGTTGCGAGTTCTGAAGGAATCGTTGCGACTGCTTATACAATCGTTACGCGAGCAAGTCGTTGCGAGTTTTGAAGAAATCGTTGCGATTACTTATAGAATCGTTACGGCGAGCAAGTCGTTGCGAGTTCTGAAGAAATCGTTGCGATTACTTATAGAATCGTTACGGCGAGCAAGTCGTTGCGAGTTCTGAAGAAATCGTTGTGATTACTTATAGAATCGATATGACAAGCAAGTCTTTACGCTTTCTAAAGAAATCATTACGATGACTTATAGAATCGATATGTCAAGCAAGTCTTACGCCTTCTAAAGAATCGTTGCGATGACTTATAAAATCGATATGACAAGCAAGTCGTTACGCTTTCTAAAGAATCGTTGCGATGACTTATAAATCGTTACAACATCGACTTGTTTGAAACAACATGATTTTCCAGTCTTATAAAGAAATCGTTATGATGTTCAACAGAAATCGATATGGACTTAGAGAAATAGATTAAAGCTTCATAGAAGTAATGCCTACCTTTATTGCTTGTTGACTTTGTAATTTTCCTATACTTAAGACTTATGAAATATTCATTAGATATAATTGATAAATTCTTGTTTGGTTTTGTTAATCATCAAATATATATAATTAAAATTACATGGGGACAGACTGATCATCAATAATGCCGACATCCTGATCATTGAACTCCCGCGAGCAAATGGCACTTTTCGGGCGCTCCCCCCCAGGACCAGATCGGGCCCTATATTGCCAGGCATTGTTTATTTTTATTATCTTAGACAATCAATAGATGCCAATAGAGTACCAAGAAGAGATGAGAGTACTAGATGAATAGACGATTGTATAAAGAACGTGAATAGGTGAACGAGTATAGATGAGAACTATAGATCCTGCACATGAAACGTCGATTAAACGGCGATAGTAACAGTTGCACAACACGCGCAATGGTCTTGGCAGTCAGGTGGAACTCACTACCACCTTCCACTGGCCATGTTATGCACATAGTCAGAGGTCCGGCGTGATCTCATGATAAGAGAGAGAGCAATCTAAGGACGTTTGGATCTTACGGATCCCTAAAGAGTATCATGGGCATTAAGGTACCACCAGCTCGTCGGCCATGTGGGAATCCATGGACAAAGAGTCTTACGGAGGCCTTGAAAAAGGATTCACTAGTCCGACAGAAGGAATATTCGATAGAGAGTTCATCCAAGTCAAAGGAAAGTGTATAATATAGAAACAAGTGCTCGACGTTCCAGAGGAATTCTAGAACAGTGGAGCGTCGGTAACGGTATTCCCAAAATATCGCGAGAAATGAAAACAAGTCCATTTAAAATAGGGCAATTTAAATACAATATTGGGTAATTTACCAGATATTTTATGAGATATTTTCATGCCAAGTTAAGTCATAACGGATGATTTCAAGTATTGCATGTGATAAGAGAATCATGGATATAAAAGATCATGTGAATGGATTTTAATTAACTATTACATATTCAAGTTTACCAACTTCGTTTACTATGTTTAAGACTGTTGACAAGGTAAGAAGTTACTATAGAAAGTCAAGATTTGTAAAATACAGGATTTTCATACAAAAGTCCAGATCGCTACGTACCCTTGTGATCGCGACGGGGTACTTTCAAAACGCGATAGGGTCAATCAAAGGTCGCAACGGGTCGATCAGACAGACAGCCAGAATGCGACGCCAGTGCCTGTCACTTCAAATGCGACAGGTAGCTATGTCGCGATCAGCCTTGAGAACGCGGCCTATCGGGCCGTCGCGTTCTCAAGTCCTGTGCCTGAATCTGAGCGGGAAAAGACCATGCCTTGGATTGCGGTCCAGGTTTTCCATGTTTTGACACTAGTCGTTCAAAATTAAGAACTCGGTGCACAGTTGATGAAAATTTGCGAAATCACTTGCAAACTAATCTAGACATGTGAGGGTATACACATAATAGGAATTTGTAAATCATCAAGGTCTAGACAGGTTTTAAACATGAACATGCACGATGAACACAGAACAGTGTACAGTGAAGGTAAAATATTTAATTCGAGTAGGATACTGGATGAAAATTTGGGACTTTAGGGGCAACCGATGCCTAACACCATCAGTATCTCCAGTTAAAATTTCGTGGCATGGGATCAAGAGTACATGGAGATCTAGATTTAATATGAGGTTTCGGGTCAAGATGGTTGCAGAATTTTAAAAATAAAGAACAAAAGATTGGCTCGATGAAAAATAGAGCAACAAGAGGGCTTTTGTTCCTGATGTTTGGAACAACCTACAGACGAAATTATTGAGTTTGGCTTGTGAGAATGCCTACCTTTGAGTCGTTTTGTCTCCTAGGGCTTAGAACTCGAAGAACACTTGGTTGATCTTGAGTAAGCCTTCTCCCCACGAATTCTCCCTTCCTTTGGCATCTCCTCCACGTCCTGCAAGCCTCAGCACACATTAGGGCCGGCCATGGAGAGATTGGGGGGTATTAACCTTCCCTTGTTTCCATTTCCTATTATGACTCAAATTCATATTTAATTCCGAGTTTTTCCTATTTCTTTCCACCTTCCAAGCTTGTCATCTCCAATTGGGTTAGGTTGGGTTGCAAATTCGACTAACTAATTAGGGTAGGGTTAGGAGTCCAATTCCAACCCATATTCACTATTTTAATGATTTAATAACTCTTTTCTTTAGGAAATATAAATATGCAAATTTAGGGTATTTTCTTTTATCCCACTTTTAATATCCCTCATTTGGCCCAATAACTTTTATATGATCAATTTAACGAACCCATCACTTAATGAATTTAACTTAGGGATTTTTCCCTTTTATTAGGGAATATAGAGTTTCTGATTTTATTATATTTTCCTTACTTGAATTTATTCATGGGCTATGAGGGGTTCATTGGTCCAAATTCTTATGATGGACTATCAATACATATCGTTTGGAGTCTACCCCTAATTTTATTTTAATATTTATCCACTTTGGCTCATATAATAATGGGTTTTTTCGACTTATTCCTTAATTACAATAATAGTCATATCAAAAACTTGGTCCAAATGATCTTTTATATGCCCAAATTTCTTAATGAGTCATTAGAGAATATTATTTAAGGTATAACTATTATTTTTTACAAAATTTTATGAGTTTTTTACGCATGCAATAATGATGCATATCTTTTTTAACTAGTTGATTTTATTAATTGACAAAATTTTCAATTATCTATAATTTTTAATTTAAATTTTCTGGGGTACTACACCATCGATTCTTCATCACAATGTCGGGGATGGGCTTAGTAATGCCTTGTAATTCTGCCCCTAGGCCTTTGCCTTCCTCATAGCCTACCTTCATCATGATCTGCCACCCTTTGGTCTTCAGTGGCTCCTTTCTCTTGACAGCATTGACCTATGTTAGGTTGGCCTCTTATTTGGAGTGAAATGAATAAGCCCAAAAGTAATTGATGTCTAGTACATAGACAATGGGCTTATTGGCTTGCCAAATAGATGGAAGCACGATGTCCTTGATAGCATCAACTGCATGTACAGTGGCTATGCTCTTGATAAGTATACATTTTTATTAATAATCATGTTATTTTATTGGCAAATGGTCATTAGTTTCATAAGAATCTATTATAATTTCATTATAAATATGATAATGACTAAAACTCTTGTGTGCATTATTTTCAGGTTAATGGGTCAATCAACAAGGATTTGTTAATGGACCAAGTTGGACAAGAGAAAGTACTAGAGATTCAAATTTTAAAATCTTCCTCTCTCTCTTTCTTTTTAATTTTCAAAACTCTCTCTTATTTTAAAAACCCTCTCTATTTCAAAACACTTTTCTAAACTCTTTCCTCTCTATCTATTTTAAAAACTCTCTCCTCCTTCTTGAGGGATATTCCAATTTTTGGTCTTATTACTTTCTCTTCCTCCCTTACGAAACCCCTCTCTCTTTTTTTCTCTTCTTCCTCCTCTTCTTTTTTTGCTGCCGGATCCTCCCTCTCTTTTCTTCATCCTCTCTCTTCTTTCTCTCACCCGGTCTCTCTCTCTTGGGCGCACAAAAGTAGCAGCAGTAGGGCCGCCTGCGATCCGCACGCATGCTCCTCTGCTCGCTGCACTAGCCGCGCCCTGAGCCCGCCTATAGCGCCCGTCTACGCCACACACACGGCTGCGCGTGGGCGCCCTCGTGCACGCCCCTAGCTGCGAACAAGCCTGCCTCCACCCACGGACGCCTCCGCGCCCCCACGCCTCATCGGCTGCGCTGCGGGCCCTCCCCCCTCTTCACGTTGCATGCGTTTGCATACAACGTGAGAGCCATGTTCAACCATGCTCCTCCTCTCTCTTCTCTCATGTTTTCTCTCTCTTCTCTCTCTTTTATATTTTCCCTCTCTCATCTCTCATATTTTTTCTCTCTTTTCTTTCTCTCACGGTTTAATCTTCTCTTCCTCTCGCTTCTTTTCTCTTTATTTTCTGTCTCTTGATTTTCCTCTCTCTTCTACACCTTCTCTTATTCTCTCACTGTTTTTATTAAACTCTCTCTCCCTCTCTCATTCTATTCACCTCTATTCTCTACTCCTCTCTCTCTCATCATCATACCAAGGAAGAGATTTGCCAGGAGCCACTGTCATCCAAGGGTCGGGATGAATCATGTGATCGTGCACCGTTGGAGACTCCATCTTGCCAAGGATCTTCTAGCTTTTTTCTTCATTCTCATAGTTGTATCTGTTATTCATGCACTTTTGTTAGTAAAATTGCTTTACTAGTGGAGTTTATGTTTAGTACTTTGTGTCTCTCTAATCTATCTTTTATCTCTCCCTCTTTCGACTCTCTAGATTAGATTATTTCATGCATCGTAGTTTGTATTATCATTTATTTTCCTAAAAAAAATCCAACATTTTCAACTCTAAAATCTATTTCCCTGTGGAATGATTGGTTCTCACCACTTAACTATTGTTAAATCTTTTGTGTTAACCATTAATTTGATATTGTTAGCCACATGTTTAACGACGCATTTGTGGGCTATCAGCTCTTCACTTAATGATCCATCCTAGGAAAGGAAATTTTAGACATTGGTGTACAGTGGACGGAACAGGTTCTAGTGCCTCTAGCATGGACGTTCCAAAATGTCTTGGAACATGGAGTCGATATCAAGCACATAGAAATCAACAGTGATGGCTAGCGGCCCCAGTCCGGTTACCATGATGTGACATTATCTTCTAGAGTTGTCTAGAGGCTATGGTGGTTGGTGTCGGCATTAGCAGACTTTCAAACACGTCACATGCTCTCAGGTACTCAATGGGCAAACATTAATTGAAGCCCCAATGTTGACCAGTGCTGCCCCTACACTATTGGTTGATGATCAGGGTAACACAGAGCTGGAGTCTCCCACTTCTAGAGGTGCCAATTCACTCTCCACAAATGTGATGACTAGCCCACGGGTCACCATTGCTAGTATGCGCAGTAGTTTATTGGCCACCATGTCCTCATTCACCACAACCCTCTGTAGAAAGTTCCTTAGTGCTTCTTGATGCTCTTTGGACTTCTTTATACTCAAGTATTGAGATCTTTGCAGGCACATGATCTAAGTGCTTGAGGATGCCATAATGTGTCCTAGGCAGTGGCTCAGTCACCTCCTCTCTTGCTCTTGCTGCTGATTGTTGTGAGGCAGTTGCAGGACTTGCTGGGGATTGTTCTGCCTAGTGGATGTAGTGGAGATGGGTTGGATAGGCCGACGGAAGACCCGTCCGCTCCATAGGGTAGGTTGTTGGTGATGGACTGCCTGGTGGAGGATAAAGTGGCAGCGGAGGGTTGGTGGTCCTACCCAGGTGGTGGCAGAATAATGGGTGTGGAAGGAGTAGCGAGCGGAGGCAGTAAGATGACAGATGAGGTAGAATGTGGTGTGGATATGGGTGGCAAGATGATGGAAAGCCTGATGGTGGGTGGGGTGTGGAGCTAACTGGGTCTAGAGAGTTGATGGGCAGTATGATGACGTTGGTTTGGCGATTAGAGGTTGAGTTTGTTGAGGGTGATGATCAGACCATCTCAAAATAATTTATACTCAATATATGTATTTTTGGTGATTAACAAAATCCTGAAAAATATTATCTAACAACATTTTCTGAAGTTTGTCCTGAGGCAGTAATTCAAACAAATTTGTAAGTTGTCACCCACACTACTGTCATTGAAGCTTATTGCATATATTTTGTCTAACTATACATCGACTTCTTTGTAATAGCTCAGAAACGATTACTGCTCCACTTAAACAACGATTTCCTTAGTAGAACATCGATTTCGAAACATCAACTTCACTTAAATAAAGATTTCCTCAGTAGTAGAACATCGATTTCGAAACATCAACTTCGTTTCTACATCGACTTCACTTAAACAATGATTTCCTTAGTAGAACATCGATTTTGAAACATCGACTTCACAGAAACAACGATTTCCTCAGTAGAACATCGATTTCGAAACATCAACTTCGTTTCTACATCGACTTCACTTAAACAACGATTTCCTCAGTAGAACATCGATTTTGAAACATCAACTTCATCTCTACATCGACTTCACTTAACAACGATTTCCTCTGTAGAACATCGATTTCGTTGCTACATCGACTTCGTTCACTTAAACATCGATTTCATTGCTACATCGACTTCGTTTCACTTAAATATTGATTTCGTTGTTACATCGACTTTGTTGACTTAAACATCGATTTCGATAGAACATCGACTTCATGTGAAAAACAACGACTTCATTTCTGCAACGATTTTACTTAAACATCGATTCATAAGTAATAACGACTTCATGTGAAACAACGACTCTACTTGAACAACGACTTCGTTTCAAACAACGATTTCATCTGCATCGATTTCAATACAACAGCGACTTCAGTTAAACGACGACTTTGTACAGAACATCGATTTCATATATGGATTATGTTCACATCGACTTGGTTTTAACATGGATTACATTTTCTCATGGATTATGATTATATTATCGATTTCATATCAACATCGACTCTCTCTTTACACAGACTGTCTCCATACATCAACTCTCTGTTAACGATTATGTTTTAGACAGTTGTTGAATATTCTTATTTAAATTCCTTTTAAGATACATTCCACATGATATTCAAATATATTTTCAAATCTCTGTGGATTTCAAATCTACCCGTGTATCATGTTGTATCCTGTGGTCTTCAACATTTATTATGATGGAACAATATCTTTGCACAATATATCTTTGCTTATCTAACTTATGCACATAAAGTCACGCTTATGTGATGACAGAATGGCATTTCCTTTTTGGTGTATCTTCATATAGCACGACTACTAATATTGACTGACAGTTTAGACAAAGATAAGTTGTCTATATGTCAGCATTTATTGTGTGCAGGGTTTCCGGTAGAAGCACACGTTGCCAAGTTGGACCTGTCAACCTGACAGAAGCTAGAAGAGATTCAGACAATCTTTTTTGTGTGTGAATGTCTACCCCAGCATTAATGGTTGCAGGCTCTCTTGCTCCACACTTCGGACCAGACACTCCAACGTGCATGAAGATATGAGACAACGGATACTTCAACGGTCAAAATCTTTCAAGATGATAAATAGAAGACTGGTGACTCCATGCAAGGCATCTTTCCTAGAGAAGTTTTCAAGCTTGCATTCTGAAGATCCTAGAAGAAAAGAAGAGCTCGCTCGTCCATTCAAACCTTCTGTAGCTCTTAGCTCTCTATAACAAATTGCTTAGCCTTTGAGAGCCTGAGTAGATCTGAGAGAGAGTCCCTTGTCGATATTCATTGTCCTCAGGACATTACCTCAGATCAAGCAATTTGTATAAGCTTGGTCTACGGGTCATCCACTTCTTACTCATTTCTTTGAGTGTTCCTCTTTGGGTGTGAAGAGAAGACCTACTTGAGTGGGTGATTGTTCCCTTCGGAAAGAAGGAAGACTTGTTGCATCAGGTGCTTTAGTTCCTCTTCAGGTAGAGAGAGAATGCCAGTTGTTGCTGGATGTGTAAGTGTCCTTAAGGGGGACTGTACCCTTACTTAGTGAAATCCCAAGGTGTTGCTGGGGATTGGACGTAGGACTCTTGTGACAGGAGATTCGAACCAGGATAAAATTTCTTGTTGTCTGTGTGATTGTTTTCTTTGTCTTTATTTAACACTAACTCTAACCTTCAAACTTAGTGTCTTCTGTCAAGCATTTTATACAGGAATATTCTATAAGAAAATTTCAGCAATCCATTCACCCACCCCCCCCCCCCCCCCCCCCCGTCTGGGCTTGCTATCTGGGCAACAAGTGGTATCAGAGCCAAGTCTCTTCGAGTAAGTAGATCTCACGATCTGAAAAGTAAAGACAAATGGCAGCTCCAGGTCATGCAGAAGGATAGTTAGTCAACAGACCTCCTCTATTCGATGGTGAAGACTAAACTATTAGAAGACAAGGATAGGTTTCTTTCTTCAAGGTCTCGATTTCTAGCTGTGGACAATTATCGAAGAAGGAGATCTCAAGATAACCAACAGTAAAGACAAATGGATAGATGAAGACAAGAAGAAGCTATCTCAAAACAGCAAAGCTAAAAGTATACTGTGTTGCTCGCTGAGTAAGAAAGAATTCAACAGAATATCAGCCTGTAAGTCAGCCAAAGAAATGTGGGACAATCTAAGGCTCACACATGAAGGAACTGGCAAGGTAAAGGAAACAAGAATTCACATATTGGTAGCTCAATACGAGAGGTTTCAAATGCAGTCCGGAGAGTCCATCTCCCAGATGTACAGTCATTTCACAGACATCACCAATGGACTGGCTGGGCTTGGAAAGACTTATGAGACTGGAGACATGGTAAGAAAGATACTAAGATCTCTACCAACCTCATGGACTCCAAAGGTAACTGCAATAGAAGAAGCCAATGATCTCAGAAGAATGTCCCTCGAAAAACTCATTGCATCCTTAATAGCTCATGAGATAAATATGGAAAGGCTGGGAGAATCCTCCAACAAGAAGAAACACATCAACGCTCTCAAGGCCACAGAAGACACCTCTAAGGATGAATCAGAAAGTGATAAAGAGTAATCAGAGTAGTGAAGATGAAGAAGCCTTCCTCTCTAGACGATTGCAACACTTTAGCTAAGAAGAAATACAGTCAGGAAGATGGTATTTCAAGAAGGTAAAGAATTCAAAAGTCTGAAGGCAAGGAAGTCAAGAGATCTGAAACCATATGCTATGAGTGCAAGAAGCCTGGAACCTACACAGGCTGAGTGTCCAAAACTGAAGAAGATTGAGTTCAAGAAAAAGGACAACATGAAGAAATTCAAGAAGTACAAGAAGAAAGTCATAGCTGCTGCATGGAACAA
Source organism: Colocasia esculenta (assembly GCA_014218235.1). Classification (NCBI taxonomy): domain Eukaryota; kingdom Viridiplantae; phylum Streptophyta; class Magnoliopsida; order Alismatales; family Araceae; genus Colocasia; species Colocasia esculenta. The sequence goes on along the minus strand of JACBKR010006069.1, from coordinate 2,989 downwards.
TGAGAGTGACTCAGACAGTGAGTCTAGCTCCAGCGAAGAAGAAGAAGAAAAGGCCAACCTGGCCTTCATGACAAATATCGATGACAAGGTAACTTTTGACTCATCTTTTACATCTTGCAATGAATATGATTCTGATAGCTTAGAAGATGCTTTCAATGAACTATACAGTAAGTATAAAGACGTTTGTAAGCTATTGAAAATAACTAAGAAAATTATGCATACCTTGAAATAACTAACTCAGATCTAAAATCTGAAACTAAACAATTAGATAAAACAAATTTCTGAACTGAAAAGAAGGAATGAACTGTTATGCGAAGATGTGAAAACTAAAAATTAAAAGATATCAAAACTTAGAAAATCAGGAAACCACAAGCAAACTTAAAAGTGAAATAACACACTAACAAAAGATAATGAATATTTACAGCTATAATTGAGAAATTCACAAATAGAAAATCTTCCTTAATATTAAAAGGAGCAAGAAGATCAGGTAAGAAGAAATATAGTTCAGGATATACTCCACCAGATGATGAAGAAACTATCATTCATCCTAAAATCTATCCAACGCCAAAATTCATAGCTGAACAAAATCCTAACTATAAATCAAATAAAATAAAAACCATAAACCAAACAAGAGAATAAACATATTCCTTGTTGTACTCTTTGTAATAAATTAGGTCACACTAAATAACATGTACAACTAAATACTTAAAATGGATTTCGAAAAGAAACTGTGAAGAAGCTAACCAACCAGGACCAAAAAGAACTTGGGTACCTAAATCTCATTGATTTATTGCAGGGAAGCCTTAGAGCATCAAAGTGGTACCTGGACAGCGGGTGCTCAAGGCATATGACAGGTAACAAGAAACTGTTCTCGCATATCAAAGATGAAGAAGGTATAGTACCTATGGTGATAATGGAAAAGGGTCAGTAATTGGTTGCGGATCCATTGGAAGCCAAGATAGAATCCTGATAGAAGATGTTCTATGTGTCAAAGGACTCAAGCACAACTTATCAGCATCAGTCACTGTGCGACAAGGGTCATCAGATCAAATTTCAGGAATCTAAATGTTTGATCATCAAGGATGGTTCAACTATTTTTGAAGCCAACAGAGAGAAGAATATATATACTACATCTAGAAGAACTGAAGGTTCAGACATCTGCCTAGCAGCAAACAAAGAACAGAATGCTGAACTTTGGCACAGAAGATTAGGACATTGCAGCTTGGACGGTATCAGGAAGCTCATCAAACATGATCTAGTGGAAGGTCTACCGAAGATAAACACAAGACTAGACAACATCTGTGAACCTTGTGCAAAAGGAAAGCATGCAAGATCATCTTTTAAATCCAAGACAGTAGTCACCACCTACAAACCACTAGAACTGCTTCATATGGACTTGTTTGGGCCAATGAGAACAACCAGCTTGGGAGGAAAGAATTTTAGATTTGTTATAGTGGATGATTATTCCATATTACATGGGTATCATTTCTTGAGCATAAAGATGACACATTGAGAGTTTGTGAAGTTCAGTAAACTTGTTCAGAAAGATAAGAAGTACAACATCATCAGTATCCGATCAGATCATGGAGGAGAGTTTCAGAATGACAAGTTTGCAGAATTTTGTGATGATATGGGGATTGAACATAATTTCTCAGCACTAAGAACACCACAGTAAAATGGAGTAGCTGAGAGGAAGAATAGAGCACTTTGGATATGACTAGAATAATGCTATTTGAGTACAATCTTCCAAGTATTTTTGGGCAAAGAGTCTAAACATAGCTTGCTACACCATAAATAGAGTCATGATCAGACAATTCTGAAGAAGACTGCATACGAACGTACAAGCAAAGGAAGCCCAAGATTAGCCACCTAAGAACATTTGGATGTCCTTGCTTCATCACAAACAATGGTAAGAGAGACATGGTAAGTTGGATCTCAAATCTAATTGTAACGACCCGACCTCTCGGGACCCTCGCCCGGGACCCCAAGGGTCGCGCAGCCACCCACGGATCCGAAGACCCGGAAGGGTTATATGAAAAAGTCTAGTGAGATATGTGTATGAGTTCAATAACTATATAATCTGTACATTATACAAAAGGGTTGTACAACAAGTCCCAAGTAAAAGCACAGGTACAGAAGAAAGGTGCAATCCTTAAGGGGCATACCCGAGGACTTGCAAAAACACAGCTCTCTGCTCAAAGGCTACAAGAGCTCACAATGCTCGCTCTCACTACTGCTGACAACACCACGGCGCCACCGCCGCCTCTGCAACCGTCCGACACCGAGCTCCCGCGACGACGAGCCCCTAGCTGAAAGAAGAGTAGGGGGGTGAGCCTCGCGAACAAGGCCCAGTAGGGATTACCAGTCCCTCACCGGCTCAGAGCAGCAGGAAACTCCGAAAACAGAAACTACACTAGAAAGTTGTAAAGCGAGGAACACCTACAGCATGGTACTACTAGCAGCGGAAGAGAACAGTACAACGCCACGACCACCAACCAAGGTCGTGGCACACACCGACTCCCGCAGAAAAACCAACGGAGTCGGGCACAAAGTGGAAGCAGTGCTCAGCACACCTGCCGAGACCACAGAACAACCAAGTGAGAACGACGTCTCACCGCAAGCACGGCCACCTCAGACCTCTACAAGGTCGAGGGGCACAAGCAGAACCACCCCGGACCCCGGACACACCGCCAGGTCGGGAAGCTAAACACGTCGGTGCCATCACGGGCTGGCACCCAAGAATGGGACCACGGAACCGAGAGAACACCGAAGCGGGAACCACCAGAAGTACGGGTCTGCCCAAGGCCAGACCAACGACGCCCACGGGAGCTAAGCACAGCCAGGCTAAAACTGCCGTGCAAGCTAGGGCAACGAGGAACACTCGGAAACGTCGTGAGGAAAACGTCGTCACAACAACAGCAACCAAGCCACCACCGCTAGCAGCCAAGAGGGGACCCGTAGTCCGCACGCTCTGCTCGCTAGCCTAGCT
>JACBKR010006068.1:0-14815 GCA_014218235.1 Colocasia esculenta | reverse complement strand
GGGTTAGGGATTTGAGTGATCTCATGAATGTGCATGTGAGGTTTCATGAGTGTAGATCCTTCACATTGTCATGAAAGAGTGTGGATGAGGGTGGTTTGTACTCCATCATGTACTTGTGGTTATCCATGCTCCCCTCCCTTTGTGGCACATCGGATTTGCCGCTTTAGGGTGTTTTTGGATGTCTTGAGTAGGTAGCCAAACCTCTGTCTGTGGTCGTGACAAGGTCCTTGTCACGATCCAGAACACAACGCTTCCCCGTCGCCTTCTAACTCTGGTGCGACACCCTCCCTGTCGCATTCTAGTTGTGACAGTGGGTACGTTGCCTTATGACCCAAGTTTATTGGGCGGCATGCTGCAAGTAGGTGCGCGTGCCAGGTCTCACTCTGGGGCGACCTGAGAATGAGGGTGTGGCGGAGGCCGGGTTGGCCAAGTCTGCCTAGGTCCGGGTGTGGACCTGCTGCGGGTGTTGCTGAGTGTCCAGCAGGGGGACTGTACCTGTGGTGGGTTATAAGGAAGGATGGTATCCTTACACAATAACTCGAGTTTTGGGTAACGGCATGCCTGAGATCCTCTATACATGGTATCAGAGCGGGTTTACACCTGATCTGAGTTGATCTGAGTGTTCTGTGTGACTTGCTTGCTGATTGTTTGCTGCTGAGTGTTTCCTTCTTGCACCATTGTTTAATTAAATGGATTCCAGAGGATTCATAGCTGAGGGTCATTCCATAAATAGGCCACCATTCTTTAATGGAATAGACTATTCTTTGGAAAAATAGAATGCAAGTTTTTCTAAGAGCCCAAAATTATGAAATCTGGAAAGTAGTGCAGGTAGGACCCTATGAAACCAGGGAAGGAAGAGAAACCTGGACTAGGGAACAGATAAGAAGAGCTACATTGAATTATAGTGCCATGAACATGATTCAATGTGCTGTTCACCCCAAAGAGTACTCAAGAATCTCAATGTGCAAATCTGCCAAAGATGTGGGATAAACTTGAGTTAATCTATGAGGGAACATCTCAGGTTAAAGAACCAAGGCTAACATACTTGTCTCTGAATATGATAATTTATGATGAAATCTAATGAGACAATCTCTGAAATGTTTGCCAGGTTATGATCATAGTCAATGGACTGAAGGCCTTAGGTAAGGACTATACGGATGCTGACTTGGTAAGAAAAATTCTACGTTCTCTCTCTTCAATTTGGCATACAAAGGCCACTGTCATTGAAGATTCTAAAGATCTGTCCAAAATTTCCTTGGATGAATTGATAGGATCTTTAATGACATATGAAATCAATTTAAAGAGAAATGAAGAACATATAATCAAAACCAAGCCAGTAGCATTAAAGGCCTCATCTAGTAACAAGGACAAAAGTCAGGTTAAAACTAGTTCTGATGAGTCTGAGTCAAATGAGGATGAATTGCCCTCATGACCAGGCAATTCAGAAAATTCTTAAATATAGAAAAGGAAAATTTTCTGATAAAAAGAAATACTCTTCAGGTAAAAGAAACTCATCCTTTTCTAATGTAAACTCTAACAAGAACCAAAAATCTGACGAAACTGTCATATGCTACAGGTGCAACAAGCCAGGACACATGAAGGGAGAAGTCCTGAGAACAAGAAGGAGAAGCACAAGAAAATTCACAAATTCAAGAAGCCGAAGGCCATGGTAGCCACTTGGTCTGATGAGGACACAAGTGAAAATGAAGAAGAAGAAAAATCTTCAAGCTCTGGAAGTGAGGAGATTGCTTCATGGCAAACAGCTCAGATGGAAAGGTAAGCACTTCTTTGAAGACTTTTCTATTGAAGATTGGCAGGATGCTTATGCTGAATTAGTTGAAAAATATTCTGAATGAGAAAAGAAAACAACACATCAAAAAGAAAATTGAAAACATCTATCATAACTAATCTTCAACAAAAGAATTTGTGAACTAGAGAATGAAGTAATAGAAATGAATGAAGAAAAAGAATCTTCTGAATTGATTGATGAATTTAAGCTAGCTTCTCAAAAGGCCACCAAAGAACCAAAGAACTATCTGAAAAGCTGGAAAAAGAAAACCAAGATAAACAACAAAAGATTGAAGAGATCAAAATCTTGGAAAACCAGCTAAAATAAAAAGATGAAGTCATTGAAACATTCACAAATGGTATCAGAGCAGCGCAGGTTCGATTCCCAGGGGTGCCGCTGGAGGGGAGATTGTTGGGTGGCATGCTGCAAGGCAGGTGTGCGTGCTAGCGTCTCACACCTGGGGCAACCGAGATAAGGGTGTGGCGGAGGCCGGTTGGCCAGTCCTGCCTAGGTCCGGGTGGGACCTGCCTCCGGGTGTTGCTGAGTTGTCACAGGGGACTGTACCTATGGTGGGTTATAGGAGATGGTATCCTTACACAACAACTCGAGTTTTGGCGTAACGGCAATGCCTGAGATCCTAAGAAAGGCAAATCCGTGAAAAGAAGGGTAAAGCACCTTATTTAATTTGTTAAGGGCCCTAGTCTTGAGAACACAGAAGTCAAACAAAAATCAAGCAAAACACAAAAATTCCAAAAACTCAGAACAAAGACAAGGCAACCAGGTTGACACAATCTACCGACAAGTCGACACCAGTCCACAAGAAGAAGGCTTCTGTGGCTGTAGTGTCGACACCAGTCAAAGAAAGGTCGACCTGCTCAACATCAACCAAGAACAACCACAAAAAAAAAATTCAAATAAAAATTTGAAAAATGAAAAAATCCAAAGAAAATCATTGATAAAAAACCTTGGACCTCCAAGACAGCATATCAAGCTGATTAGACCAATTCTTGGAGCCAATGGTATAACAACCCATGTTGGTATCATCCTCATTTTTCTATCCAAACTTTCTGATGTACCACAAAATCCTTGGATTCCACCTCCTCATCTAAATTCTCATGCTCAAATAAAAAACACCCCTCCTATCAAAATAAAAACTGGTGTTTTCATTCCTAAAGAAAAGAAGAAAGTGAAAAAGTCAGAGAACACCAATGTCATAAAACCAAAATTAAAAACAAGTCAAATTGGGTGAAAAAGATTTGATAATGCTGTCCAAACTTTCTGATGGTCCCAACTCTGTTTGGGTACCAAATCTCTCTCCACTAATTGTTTTTGCAGGAAGTCGTGCACCCAATTCAAATGTGTGGTTCCTTGACAGTGGGTGTTCACGACATATGACTGGATAAAGCTAAATTTTCTTTCCTGCTAGAGAAGGAGGGAGGTTCAGTAACATTTGGAGGTAAAAATAAAGGAAAGATCATAGGATCTGGAAAGGTTGGTCAAACTTCCTCAAACTCTGTTGATAGTGTTTTATTAGTTGATGGTCTTGATTACAATCTGCTAAGTATTAGCCAACTATGTGACAAAGGTCACAAAGTTGTGTTTGAATCCAATTTTTGTAAGATCATTGATTCATCAACTAATAAGATAAAATTTTGTGGAAAAAGGGAAACAATGTTTACATGATTGAACTTAATAAAAACTTTTCTGAAAATCTCTGTTTTGTTGCAAATAAAGATGAAATTGCATGGACTTGGCACAAAAGACTTGGCCATGCAAGTTTCAGAACAATGAATAAATTGTTAAGGCTGAATTTGGTTAAGGGTCTTCCTGAATCTTTCTCTAACATTGAAGTCAAGTTTGTGGGATCTGTGCCCAAGGAAAACACCATGAAATCTTTTAAGACCTTCAATGAAGTACTCTCACATCTAGGCCACTAGAACTACTCCACATAGACCTTTTTGGACCAACAAGAGTTCTAAGTCTAAGTGGCAAGAGATATGGGTTCGTAATCATTGATGATTTTACTAGATTTACTTGGGTTATCTTCTTGTCCCCAAAAGTGATTCTTGTCTTGAGTTCAGAAATTTGTACCACTGCCTTAACAAATTATTCATATAAAATCAAAAATATTTTGACTGATCATGGGGGTGAATTTGAAAACCAATCTTTTTCTGATTTATGTGCTGAACTTCAAATATTCCACAAGTTTTCTTCACCAAGAACTCCAGAACAAAATGGAGTTGTGGAAAGAAAGAACAAAACTCTTGTGGAGATGGCTAGATCCATGCTCTTAGAAAGTAAGTTGCCCAAATCCTTCTGGGCTGAAGCTGTAAACACAGCAAATCACATACTGAATAGAGCCTTGATCAGACCAAAAATCAGAAAAACCCCCTATGAATTATTGAAAAATAAAAAGCCAACTGTTTCTTATTTCAAAATCTTTGGGTGCAAATGTTATGTACACAATAATAATAAAGAAATTCTTGACAAGTTTGATGCTAAGAGTCAGGAAGCCATCTTCCTTGGCTATTCTGAAGTGTCAAGAGCTTTCAGAGTGTACATCCTGAAAACAAAACTGTTGAAGAGTCTCCCCATATTATATTTGATGAAAATTCCTTTTCAACTAACACTTCTAAATCTTGCAGGGAAAAACAAGACAGTGAAGAGGATGACTTCATTGTGGACTCTTCACCAACTGTTGAGGAGCTTGAAGACTGTGGTGAGAACTAGAACACAATTCACCATCTTCAAGTGGAACAGGTAACATTGCTCCAAATTTGAGTACCCCTCAACAGTAACTACTGAACATCGAATCTTAAGAGATCACCCTGGATAATGTAGTTGGTAATTTACATGATAGAGTTAGGACTAGATCATCTTTCATGCTTGCTATTGAAGAAGACCCACTAGCTCTAATTTCCCAATTGAACCAAAATCAATTGATGAAGCTTTATCAAGTTCTGATTGGATTAATGCCATGCATGATGAACTTCATCAATTTGAAAGAAATCAAGTATGGGAATTAGTACCTAGACCTAGTGACAAACCATCATTGGCACTAGATGGGTTTCAGAATAAATTGAATGAATCTGGTCAGTAGTTAGAAATAAAGCTAGCTAGTTGCAAAGGTACAATCAAGAGTTTGGAATTGATTTTGAAGAATCATATGCCCCTGTAGCTAGACTAGAAGCAGTTAGATTTTCCTTGCTTTTGCATCCTCCATGAAATTTAAAATCTATCAAATGGATGTTAAAAGTGCATTCTTAAATGGATATATCAAGGAAAATGTTTTTGTTGAACAACCTCCTGGATTTGAAAATGAAAAATATCCTAACCATGTTTTCAAGCTTCATAAGGCTCTCTATGGTCTTAAACAAGCTCCAAGAGCTTGGTATGACCGTTTGAGCTCCTTTTTGCTTGAAAAAGGATACTCTAGAGGTAATGTTGATCAACACTGTTCACAAAAACAGTCAATAAAGAAATAATTGCAGTCCAAATTTATGTTGATGACATAATATTTGGCTCAACCAATAAAATCCTGTGCAATGAATTTTCCAATCAAATGAAAAATGAATTTGAAATGAGTTTAATGGGAGATCTAAAGTTTTTCTTGGGATTGCAGGTTAACAAACACATGAGGGAATCTTCATCAGTCAAACCAAGTATGTCAAGGAACTATTGAAAAGGTTTGACTTTCAAACCTCAAGCACTCCAACACACCAATTGCTATAAATGCTAAGCTAGAAGAAGACTCAAATGGTAAGTCAGTAGACCCAAACCTACAGAGGTATGATTGGTTCTCTACTTTATCTTACAACTTCTAGACCTGATATTCAATTCAGTGTGTGTTTGTGTGCTAGATTTCAATCAAATCCTAAAGAAAGTCACATGCTAGCTGTTAAAGAATTTTCAAATATCTTGTTGGAACATGTGATTTAGGAATTTGGTATCCTGCTAATTGCAAGTTAGATTTGATTGCCTATTATGATGCTGATTATGCTGGTTGTAAATTAGATAGAAAAAGCACAAGTGGCTTGTGTTTGTACTTAGGTGGGTGCCTAATCTCTTGGGCTTCTAAGAAGCAACATTCAGTTGCTCTGTCAACTTCAGAGGCTGAGTATGTTGCTGCTGGTAGGTGTGGAACCCAAATTCTTTGCGTGAAACATCAACTTCTTGATTACAACCAAGAGTTAGGTTGTGTTCCCATCCTTTGTGATAACACAAGTGCAATAAATCTGTCTAAAAATCCCATTCAGCATTCCAGAACCAAGCATATTGAAATTAGGCATCATTTCTTGAGAGATGAGGTAGCAAAGAAATCATTTGAACTCCACTTCATAGAAACTGAAAAGCAAATTGCTGACATTTTCACTAAACCCCTTCCTGACAGTAGATACTCATCCTTAAGGAGAGAACATGGTCTTTGTAAATGTCCTTTGGGATTGGGTTGAGTGTTAGGCATCTTTTGAGGGGGAGTTCCTTGCATTATCATACTCATTTGCTTCCTTGATTCATCACATCTCTCTACTTTTCACTTCTAACTCTTTTTTTGACAATGAACTCTTCACCTCACATTGTGTTGAACTTCTTGGTATATCAAATGGTGATTTGTAGAAGGACAAGTTCTGCTTGTCTGGACACTTTCACTATGCGAGAGTATATGTCTCCGCCAAGTACCAAGAAATGAATATGCAATTGTTGAGGGGGAGCTTTTATTGTTTTAAAGAGAATCATTCCTGATTTCAAAACTTGCATATCTTTATTCTGATGAAAAGTGGTTGAAATTCTCATCTCAGGGGAGCTAAAGAATTCACATTCATGTATTTGAAAAATTCAAAACTCTTCTTGCATTACATCAATTTCCTTGCATGATGTCCTCATTCAGGTGTCTAGAGTCTCAAAATGATCCTTTGAGTGATCTACAACATTCATTTGTCAACTCTCACCTATATTCTTCAAAACTATAGAAATTTTGATTTCTTTCTAAGACTGAAGGATGTGTGTCTTGACTTTGAACATGTTTTGTTTGCAATTGATGTTGGATATAGATGATATCTTTTTGTCAAAAACTCTCCAAAATTGTCAATTCAACAGAGCAATGGCACATGTGCTGAGAAACTGCACACCTTCACAATGAATGAAGTGCCATGTATGTCATGAGGCACTAATGCTATCTCTGTTCAAAGGGGATTAAAAAAAAAAACAATGCAAAATAATATGCCAAATTTTTTTATGATGACTGAGTAACTGAAATATTGGCGTCTAAAAAACGTATATTTTCATGTCAAAAGGTCATCATTTACCCCTTTGAGACTTGATAATGGATAAATCTTTAGTATCCAGGGACTATAGTGTGTGAAAAGCATTAGTTCTTGAGTGAACAAGATATATCTCATTTGATAGTTTGTTTCAAAAATTATGTATGTCATTGGAGAATTTGTTTTAAAGAATCATTCTTATCCATCATCAAGTTGTTCTTAAAAATTGTTTACTTTCAACACACTTGATTTCAGTCTAAAATTTTTTTTACTTCTTTGGAATTGAAGAATATGGTAGTGTGTAGTTGATTGTTAAATGTCTTATATCCCTCAAATCTTCACTTTCATGACTCAAGTCACTGAATGCTCATATCCTGTTGGATATTGTGTAAAACCTGAATTGTGTTGAATTTTTTCAAAAATATAACAAATGATTTTTTAGTCTCTTAAAAATCCTTGAAATGATCATTCCACCCATTATTATCATTATAAAGTTATCCCAAAAGCTCACAAATTTTTTCCAACTCAAATCTAAAATTTTCATCAGGCCAGGTCGACACTACTCCATCTAGTGTGGACACACTTTGACTCAGGTCGACACTGACTTCTTCTAGTGTCGACACTGACCCCTGCCAGACTCATTTAAACCGTGGGCACCGGTTAAGAGCATGTTTTCCTGCGGGGTATTATCCAAAACCCCCCTTTTCTTCTTCTCCAGGTCGACCCGACAGTGGCCATTCTTCTGGTTTCCGGCAAGGATTTGATCCTCTCCATCTCTTCTCTCCTCCACTCTCTCCACTCCTCTCTCATTCCTCTCTCTCCATCATCCCCGATTCCACGCTGCTTTCATGGCACCCATCAAATTCCTCTCGCCGTGGAGCAAAGTCAAGGGCGTCGGCAAGGCCCAATCCGGCATGAGGTTCCTCCTACTGAGAGGAGAACCAAGCGTCGCCATGATCCTGCAGAGCAGCAGGATCCTCTTCTGCTAAGAGAGCTAGGGCATCCGCTTCTAGTCAAGGGTCTGTGAACCCTAGGAGGAAAACCCTGGACTCATCTCCTGAAGTTTCTGAGAAGTCCACTTCCACATCCTCATCCTCTTCATCAGAGTCCTCCCAGCCCTCTAGGAGACCTCCTTCCAAACCCCTAAGTGCCGGAATACCATATGAAACCAAGGGCAGTGATTTGGATGACAGTGAACTCATAGCTGCATTTCCTGAAGTCTTGAACTTTTTCAAGTTCCAGTCTTGGCAGTCTTTCATATCAGAATTTCGCATCATTTACCCTAGACTTGTCCAGAGTTTTATCAGAATTTGGAATGCACAGATGAAGGGTATAAGTCAAGGTTAAGGGGATTGCATTGACATGCCAACAAACATAGCTGCTTCAGTTTCAAGTCCCAGATGAAGGAGAAGACTACCACATTTGAATTCAACCTTCATGAAGCCTACACCATAATGACTGGTTTGCCTGCAGATGAGTCTATTAAGCAAACCATGTCACCAAATTCAATACCAACACCTTTCCCCCTGTGTTGAGGCTTACTCATCACATGCTCACTACCATCATCACACCTCAAGGTGGTGGGAGAGATAGGATAACAGACATCCAAAGATTTGTCCTTTTCTGTATGAGCAAGGACATCAAGATAAACCTACATGTTATCATGTTCCAGATTATCTCTGAGACCACTAGGGTAGACTTGCATAGATCACATCCATATGTAGCCCATTTGACTGCAGTCTTCAAGCACTTTGCTGTGCCTCTAGAGAATGAAAATCTGAGAAGATTCCTAAGTCCAACATATATTGCTTTAAGCATGTTCAGAAATTCATGGGCTTTAGGATTGTTGGTGATCAAGTAGGAGAGGGCCAGCTACAGTAGAGGCCCCTGGCTCAGGAGGATCAACCTCCAGTTCAAGAGGAACAGCCTCCAATAACCAGAGGAACAGCCTCTAGCTCCAGAGGATCAGCCATATGGTCATGAGGACCAACCTCCTATGAATGAGGATCAGCCTCATGTAGCAGCTGAAGTTGAAGAACCTTTCATTGCCCCTCACTCTCCTCAGCTTTAGCCCTCCTCCTCCATGAACCTTGAACCTGAAATCCCATCATTTTCTCCACCACCTATAGTTCAAGCATCCTCTCCTTTGGTGGACCTTCTGTTCCACCAGAGTTATACACCTTCCTAAATGACAAGTTTGATGCCTTGAACACCTCTATTCAATCCATGTCAGAAAACTTTGAATTGAGGATTCAAGGTTGGAGAACTCAGTTTCAGCCAGGTTTATTGAACAGAAGGCAGCCTCAGACCATGCTACCCGAGATTCAACAGGCTGATTGGTACACTGCAGATGCCTCAGTTGAACTGAAGAGCATCAAAAGAGTTGGAGACAGTCCTGAAGGGATTTTGGCAAATTCCCAAGCTGATGTCTTCAACACAAAGGAGACACTATCTCAGATAAGCAAGACAAGATTGTCTTTTGCACATTTGGTTGATAACATGGAGGCATGAGAAACTTATCAGCTCACATTGATGAAGAGATGTCTGCACTCAAGATGGAATTCAAAGTCTTGAATAGGCCTGGTTGGACAACTGGATCTTCTTCCTCATCTCAGCCTATGTCAAATGAATTTACTACAATTCAAGCCTCAATGTCAGAGAACTCTGAGAGAATGGAGCATCTTCTGCACACAAGACTCTCCACTCTCAAACTCAAATGAAATCTAGTATGACTTCAATGGAAAAGAGGCTATCAGATATTGAGCAAATTTTGTTACCCATTCCTCCTCCTCCTCCCCATAATGTAATTCTTTTGATAATGTCAAAGGGGAGAAGTTTGTTGAAATTGTAATGTTCACATCATGAATGAAATGAAATGAATAGAAATTTCTGTGCTTACTTTGTCCTCAAATGTGATTGCAAATCTTTTGAATGAATGTGAATGTGATGAATGCTTGTCAAGCTGCTTGACCCTTGTGTGAAAATAGATTATTTCTATTAACATTGTGTCTATCATGTGTATAAATTTCAATGTCACTAAAAAATGCTCAAAGGTCCTTGACAAGTATAAATAAAAGAAAATGAAAATGCTTAAAATCACATTTCATTGAAAATTTCCAATTCCAAGGAACTTAATGTTGCCATCATAAAAAGGGGGAGATTGTTGGGTTGAGTGTGGATATAATTCATTTCTCCTCACATTTTGATGATGACAAGTTGTGATTTTAATGCATAACCATTGGAACATGTAAAATACATCACCTGAAATTACAATATTCAAAAAGCATGTTTCCAAGCACATTTATCATTGATATTCATGATAATATATTTAACTAATGATTTATGTGTTTATTTTCTCAGGAACAACTTTTTCTGCAAAGGTAGTGTCGACACAATCATCCTTGGTGTCGACACAATGATTCAGAACAAAGGCAGAATGTGAAGAAAGTCCATCTCAGGTCGACACTAGTCCAGAGTAGGTCGACACTAGAGACAGGTTCCAGAGAAACAACAACAAACTGGGACAGCAGGTCGACACCAAATGGCATCAGGTCGACACTAGATGGCTCTCCCAGAAGGCCAATTTTGTAGTCTGGACAGCAGGTCGACACCAAATGCTCAGTCGACACTAGATGGCTTTCCAGAAGGACTATTTTGCTGTCTAGGACAGCAGGTCGACACTGAATCATATCAGGTCGACACTAGAGACCTCTCCCAGGGACTTGTCTGCCAGTCTGGGACAGTGTGTCGACACACCTCTTGGGTAGGTCGACACACTCCGGAATCTCTGTGACTTAAATTTCCTCCTGGACACGTGGCACCCCAGGGAGATGTCAGATCAACCTTGGATCGTGTGCCCACGTACCCCAAGGTATCTTTCGGATATTTAGGGTATAAATACCCTCCTAATGGGCACCCATCCATAACAGAACCTTCTAAGAGCCTCCAGCATCTGCAAGTGGCGGCTAGAGAGTCTCCCTCCCTGTTTTGCTCCCTCTTATGCTTCCACACCTCAATTCACCCTTCTCCAAGCACAAGGATCGAAGATTGATCAACATGAAGCATTTGGATCAACTTCAAAGGAGCAGATCGAGTAGAAGCCAAATTGTGAAGCTCTCAAGGAAGATCCCAAGATCAAAGTTGCAGAGCATCGACCAAGGGACTTCAAGTGATCAAGATCCTTCCAATTCTGCATCTACAACGGAGTTTTCTTCAAGAACAAGAACTGTCAACTTGTGTCTTAAGTTTTCTTGTTTCTTCTTGGCTATTCTAGAAATTGTGCATAAATTTGCACCAATTTTCTTGAATTGGCCTTAATAGATCAGATCATTGCTATAGGATCTAGATCTTGTTGTTTTTTGTTCTAGCAAGAGGTTGTGAGCCGTTGTGCTCAGGTTTTTGAGTCGTCGTACTCAAGTTGTGTTGTTGAGAGTCTTGCTCAGAGTCTAGAGTAGTCTTGCTCTAGGTAGTGTGTGAGTTGTCTAACTCAATTGTGAAGTTGTCAGGCTCCAGTGTGGGTTGTGTTACCCAGGTTGTTAGTGGTCCTCACTGTGTGTGAGGGGTGGATGTAGGAGTCACGTGGTGTGATTTCCGAACCACCTAAAAATCTCTACGCATTTGTCTATTTGTGATTTGAACTTACTCTTCGTTAGATGAATGCATAGGATCGTTTGAATCTATCTAATCAACTTGTTTTTCACTCCAATTGTTTAACTCACTTAATCTCTCATCAGATCTGTGAAATTTGCTTTCAATCTAACTCTAATTCAAAGTTTTTCAAAATTGGTTTAGCTTCCGCATTAGTTGGCATAGATCTATGCAACCCCCCCCCTTCTAGATCTTGTCCACCTCTTTTATCGATCCTTCAAAGTTGGTCAGGCAGGGTGTCGCATACTGGTTGCGACTACCACTGCGTCACCTCCTCTGAGAAAGCGGCAGCGACCTTGTCACCTTCTCAGATAGAGAGTGACATGAACCCTGGTCGGAGTTCGTTCCACTGCGTCTTTGAGTTCTTGGCACTGTGCTATTCCTAGCACGATTCTACACTAGTAGTTAGCTCGGTGCTTTGCACTGGAGGGCTTATTGTGTTAGAGATTGTTACCGTTAACTAGGACCCCTATCCCCGACTTTGGCAGCTGAGGGGAAAATGGTGGTGTACGGTGATGTTGAGTCATTTTCAGAGATCTCTTCGTTGGTCTGGAATGCCGAGGTGGTTTGGTCATTCTTCCAGCGCAGATCAACTAGTCCTTTTCTGTCATGCCCCGACATTTAGCAGCGGAATAAATATCGAGATGCGTGAATGATACAAACGTAAGTATCATAGTTGAGTAACGCAGAGTAACAACTAAATATAACAATACACTTGAGACAATAATATTGTCAACAAAAGTACTCTTTATCTCATTTCCATTCATCTAATTAAAAACCTTACATCAATCGAGCCAACCATGGGGCACATTATTCAATGTCATACCAAACTTTATGAAAATGTATCATCATTACAAATACTATTCCAACGACTATCCCTAGAATTCAACTCCACGTGTGACGGGTACTCATCACTCTTGCCCTACCCCATCGTATCCACGAACTCCTCATCACTACCTGAAATGTTTAGGATGATAGGGTGAGCAAACTAGCCCAATAGGATTTAAATCTCAATGTGCGGGCATTAATATACATGATTAACATTTTAAATAAGTAGGATCAGAATATGAACATGATGACTATGCATGTATTTCTAATAAGTCAAATAGCTGAATAGCACGAATATCAGAATGAATCAAATACTGACCTTCATATGCATTGGACAGGTAATTCAAGAATAGAATTTGTATCTCAAGGATTGGCCATATTCACACAGATATCTCATATTCACATGATCAGACATATCATATCAAACTTATCATATCAAACGAAGGCATATTCGCACAAATCTTGCACACAGACCAGTGCCATGCCAAGCACCACAAGTCCATACTCCTGCGTTTATAAGTATGTTGGGGCGCTCCTCCCTAGGACTAGACAGGGCCCCTATTGCACAGGCATTAGTCAAATGGACCGAAGTCCCATGTTGTGCTGATCAAACATATACATATTATGGCCACATAATTTCAATAACAGGCTCATCGTATAAGGACATGATCATTCATAGAGTCAAGCATGACAAAAGCTCGAGAGATATTTGGACAGCATGACGACGTATCTTATGTTTCATAGTTTTTTTTATATATCTTGACAAGAGGATGACTAAAGACAGATCGTACACGGTACAAGTACTCTCTATCTCCAGGGTACTTCATGGTACAACAGCTCGGTCCTCTATGAGGGAATCCATAGAGTACGGAGACTTACAGAGGTCTTAGGGAAAAGATCGCTATTCTGCCAATACGGAATGACCGGCAGAGAGCTCCCAATTCCCTAAGAGGGGTGTGCCTAATCGTGCAAACGTGTAATTGGCATGTCACAGAACTTTCCTAATCATGTATGCAATGGATGAACAAATTATGGAAACATCGGAAAGCATATAAATAAGGAAAGCCCATACACAATAAACAAGTAACATAATAGAAAGCTCTTAAACTAAACAAGTCCACTCTAACATGTAATCTTCACAATTCATATCATATTCTTTTCATGACAATTTCACATTACGCTAGATCACAAGATGATAATCAATGAACATAATATCATACACATTAGAATCATATTCATGTCATTATAGATTTCAAATGGGTTGATTGCTTTTAGGCCAATGCACACTATGTAACACTATGTAACATGCTTACAGACTAAGAGACTAAACATGCTGACTGACTAGCTAGAAAGAACAGTCTCGGATCGGCCTTTAAATCGTGTCAGAACAAGTCGACGCACTTAAAGGAGCCGTACACAGACAAAATAAGGTTCGGTAACAAACATGTAAATCGCGACGTACATACCCGTCGCGTTCAAATCGCGATGAGTCATGTGGTCACCTTTCAAAGGTATAGCGATGGACAACACCGACGTGTTAATACTACTCTCTCTAAATCATTATGGTTCGACCCTTCATGTTAGGATATAGTTTTAAAAATGAATAAAAATCCAGAAATTCTTTGGGTGGGAAAACACGTAGAATTGCGACGGTCTATGCCGTCGCGTTCATGACAGGGGCTGAAAACCATGCAGTGCATAGTTTCATGCATGCGGTTTGCCGTTTAGACATGAAAACACGGCGGAAGACTCAGACGCTTCATTGAATCGCGACGTACCAATATGTCATGTTCATGCAACATGAATCGCGACATCTAGATATGTCGCGGTTTTGGATCTCGTCCAAAACCCAGAAAAACTGTTATACCCTTCATGATAGACCTATAACTTGGAATCTAATGACATTTAGACAAAACTCTCAACATGAAAACCGAGGACAAGTAGAAGAAGATTCATGTTTTGGGTTTCACCCAAATCTGTCTCGGTTTGCATGAAATTCATGAAGAACGTAAGCCCTAGACTTGTGCGACTTAGGGAAATGCTAATACGATGAACATGCTTGATGAAAATTGGGCAAAAAGATGCAACTTAAACTAGACCACGATTCTCTTTCAGATGGTATATGTTTTGTTTAGTTTCGGCCTGAGATCACCTACCTTTAGATGGATCTAAGAGATGTAAACGCCTAGGTCGATGTAGAGCAAGGTTGAGGAAGAAGCTTGGTTTTCCCCAGTCGTTCACCTCTCCTCCTGCGCCCTATCTTGCTCCTCACGACCCCAACGTAACATCCCGT
>JACBKR010006067.1:0-14725 GCA_014218235.1 Colocasia esculenta | reverse complement strand
TTTCTTGAGGATTCTTTCTCCTCACCTTCCGTCTCCACCCTCCGTTATCTTTCCCACCTGAATCTATGGCCACTCCTATCATCGCCGGCAGTTTGGGTGGCTACAGCGCCGAGTTCCTCACTCTGAGGGAGGAGAGGTTCACATTTGTGAAGACGAAGCTCTGTGGCAACAAAGAAGTAGATGTAGCTAATCTGCGGAAAGTGGAATGAGCAGCTTAGTAGAGTTGATCAATCAGATGCAGTGGACAGAAATTTCCACTTTTCAGAGGTCAGTTCTCCGGACTTGGTAAAAGCCTTTTTTGTGTGTATGCGAACAGAGGAAGATGGGTCTTTGGTTTCGTCAGTAAAGGGAACTTTGATTAGAGTAGACCCTGAGTTGCTGAAAGTGTTGTTCAATGTAAAGACCTCCGGATTTAGTGGATTCACTCTAAGGATGCTCAAGTGAAAGGTTTGGGAATTATAGGGCTAGGATTCATGCTGAGAGACGGCAAGATCGACATAAATCAACTATCAGCCTTCAATCGTCTTCTCCATTTTATTGTCTGTCAAATCCTAGTTCCCAGAAGTGCAACGTTTTCATCTTGCATAAAGGCCGATTGGACATGATGTACTGGGCCATTCAGAATAAGAAAATAAATATGGCCGCAGTGATAATGGAAAGAATGAAGTTTGCAAGAGATCAGATTTGGGACACCAAGAGTAAGTTAAATGTGTCCCTGCCTTATGCCCATCTACTCACCAAATTTTCAAACACTTCGGTGTTGATTTCTCTGGGGCAGTTGTAGAGAAAATGGGCCAAGCAATCAGGTCCAAGAATTGAAGAAGAGGTTTCTCTGTGGAGAATGGTATCTGGTTCAAGGCTTCAGTGGCCGAAGGCGAGGCCATCATTATCGACACTGCAGTTGTTCATCCGGAGATGGAATCAGCAAATATGGATCCAGAATTGCCAGAGGAGTCAATTTTAGCTCCAGCAGTTGAAGCAACAGAATCTTCAGGACCCTCCATTGCAGAAGTTCAGTATGAAAGTGCAGTAGAAGAAGAAAGGGCGTCTACAGAAGCTTCAGGATTTCCAGAAGAACCAGTTCAAACCTTTGCAGAAAGGCGCATTGAGGATCTCCTCCCAGAGGACATTATTCCTGTTGAGGACCCAATCCCTCAATTGTAGTTGCATCGATTCTGGCAGACATCATAGATTCCATTCCTTTATTTCCAGTGCTCCAAGCAGAAGCAAGTAGCAGTGTTGCTAAAGAGACTGTGGCACTAGGCCACATTGATGAGCAGATGGAAGATGTTCCAGTCGAGGTCGAGCACCAAGCTGCCCAAGGTGACACAAGTGGAACCTGCTCCCAGTCAGGGGGGGAGAAAGTATCAGATGAAGAAATGCTCCTATTGAGGGGGAGCTATCAAAAGAAGGTCATGAAGGTGCATCTCCAGATGTTGAGAAGGTTGAAGAGCAAAGAGCTTTTTCTAATTTAGATGACAGAGAAGGAGTGACTACAAGCTCTTCGAGCTCAGATGATGATGTCCCCCCCAAAAAAAAAAGTAGAAGAAAGGAAAAGCGGTTGCCTATGGAGTTCCTCTCTTGGCTGATTCTCCATTTCAGAGGAAGGCTAAGAAGAAATTGTCATACATTTGAAGCCAGTAATTGAAAGGTAAATGTTCAAGGTGAACTACTATGTTCTCTCCAGTTAGATGTAACTCTATTTTTCTGAGTCAAGCATCAGCTAACAAAGAGTTGGCCCAAATCAGAAGTGCTATGACTTGGTTCAACCAGGAAATGAGCAACATGAAAGGGATGCTCTCAGATATTATCAAGGCAGTGGGAGCTCAAGCTCCTCTCAAGAAGAGCAGTTCACCAGGAGCAGCAGCAGCAGCATCAGAAAATGCAGGACCAACAGGGCAGGTGTAAGACCCCGGATTTTTTTTTATTATCTCTTTATATATATGTATGTATATGATGGGTGTGTTGGTGTTCGGTTGTTGTGTGCTTAGCATGCGTAGTTCATTGTGCCTACCATAGTTTTATCCTTCTTTCAATATGAGCATGTGCGAACATCTATATATGTATACATAGGTGTATGTACGTATGTATGTATCTTGTGCGTGTGACAATTGTATACCTAATTCTACATGCATAACACCTTGGTGTATTTGTGTATGCATGTGTATGATTAGTTGTAAGCGTTGCTCATTTGCATGGTTTAGCTAATGTGAATATTGTACTACGTACATTGCATATGCATAAAGAGTTCAAGCATGGTAGGTATAATTAGTGGTTATATTGAATTCTCTACTCCTCAAGAATAACATGCATGTATTTTATGATATTAGGTGAGAACAGCCCTTGGGTAAATTATGCATGTAGTACATATTAAGGAATCCTATACATGTAATACTTAAGCAATGTTAGGTAAAGTTGTGTAAGTTAATCAAATTACCGGTGCGCATATTGTACCCTGGTGTCAATCATAATGTACATAAGTATGCTATACCAGTGTGTGTATACATATATATATGTCAAACCAAGTGTGTGTATGCGAGGACTATTTTATCGAATGGATTATTCCTAGCTAGCATAAATATATCACCTCCTAAGGATTTGCGAAGCCCTCAAAATCCTCGTCATTTAATTTGCCGTGTGTTGAGTCATATTATGTAAAATATCACATACGTACAGGTAGGTGTCTACGTACATTTTATCTCAGTATGTTTATGTATGCTTGTGTATGTATATAGATATTTATGTACATATTAATTAGTATAATTATGTGCATATGGTTATATTAAATGTAAATATTTATGTGATGAATGGTGATAGTATGTATACCCTGCTATATACATAATGCATGAATACATGCATTACATGCATAGTTTCTGCATAATTAGGGTTCTGGCCAAAGGCCACCTTGGCGTCAACTCTGGCCGCCGAGCTGGAGTCAACGTCCAGACATGGACGCCAATCCTGACCCAGGCGTCCAGCGATGTGACGCCAACGTCTCTGACCTACATGCGTTGCAGAGCCAGAAAATCCGGAGTAATGTAGGCCACCCATTGGGGGATGTCCCCCAATGGATCTAAGGCTGTCTAATCGGCATGGTGAGTGGGTGAGGGGCTCTCTACATCCTGAACCCGAATTGGCCTCTCCCCACTTCTCATTTTCACCCTTGCAAGAGGAGAGGAGAAGAAAGAAAAACCCTAGAGCATTCTGTGAGAAAACCCCATTTTAGAACCTCGAATCCGACCCCTTGAGCTGGATCTGGAGATCTACTGCAACAAGGATGAGGCTGAAGCAAAGGAGAAGGCTTCCCCATCATCCCCTCGGCGTGGAGATCACCAGGAAACCCGAAGGAAGGCGATCTTGGAGGCACTTCTGCAACTTCTTGGAACTGCCCAAGGAGGTCATCTTCCAGCCATAAATCCCTTGGAGAAATTTTAGAGAGGCAAGTGACCTATCTATGGTGTTCCCTTATGAGTCTAGGTTGGTTTTGTGATTTTTATGGATTTTTCCTCGAGTCCTAGACCCTCCATTTCACCCAAGATTTAGAGCTCGGGTCTGTGTTTCTGCAGACCTGGTTAGACGGCAAGGTCCTGGACGCTTGTGATGAGATTGGCGTCCATCGACCATGCCGCTGACCTTGAGTCAGCGGCCAGAGACCGCCGCCTAGTTCTTCTGGACAGAACAATGAGCTGTTATGTCCCTCTTATATATAATTCGATATGTTTTATGTGATGAGGATATATGGTAAAGCTTATACTCTATGTATTTGTTAGTTGTGGTGTGAATGAATGGGATGTAATGTAAATGGGGGTCCATAGTATCTTTTAACTTGTGAGCATGACTTGTAGATAATTTTGCAAATCCATGTTCCATGATAGGATTAGATGAATGTCTTGGTTGCAGTCTATTCATGAAGAATTGTGGAGCATATATGTATGTTTTGCAAATTTTAGTAATTTAATCATGCTTGTGTAATTGTATTAAGCTCGGTTCGGCAAAATAAAAGCATGTAAAAATGATGTGTAGTGTTCAATCCATAGATGTATGAATTAGGGAAATTGTATGCTCAGTTCATGCATATGTGAATAGCTCATATTTAAACAGCAAATGGCTAATTTACAAAATGTGTTAGAACCATGTTAACTTAAGTTGCTAATAACATGCTAATTAGGTGTTTTATTTTCTGTAAATTCTACAAAGTTCAGAAAAATCTGAAATTGAGTGTATGATCATCAACCCGAAAACAGCATGTGGTTAAACTTTCAGGTCATTTGGACCCGCAAATAAAAAGTTATGTGTTTTCATGTGAAATGTGAATAATTCGTACATATGATCGTAATGTGATTAGATTTTTGTTTAAACCCAGCATGATTAGGTGTTTACTGTATATTAAACCTTGAAATTCTGTAGTATCGTGTTAGGGAAAAACAGAGATGTAATGTGAGTGAGAAAGTGAATGAGATCAAGTGTTATTGTAAAACTAAGTGTAAGACGGCAAATGTGTAAGTTGTGCCTATGTGACACTGCTACCCTAGAGGCATCGGGAGCCGTATATAGAAAAGTCCCTATAGAAGGCTCCATGTGATATAGTTGTCCCAAAGGCATGGGGAAAACCCCGGAGGTGGACAAGTACCACTGGATAGGGTGGAGAGGGCTTCTCCCGGTCTGCGCAGTTACCAAGATTGACCGCTGTATGCCTAGGTGGTGAGTACGTGTATGAGTTATGTAAGTGTTGTGTCATGTTTGTGTTATGAGTTGTGTTGAGAGCTGTGCTAAGGAATGAGCACGAGCTATGAGATATTGTTAGTGTCCTCTACTGGTGTTAGGACTATGTGTCATGGCAAATGATTAACCAATGAAAAACGAATAAAGTGTGAAATATGTGAACATGGCACGTGGTAAGTGCCCAGATGCACGTGGTAAGTGCAATCGATGTGATATGTGATAAGTGAAAGTGGAAGAGAAAATGACGTGGAAATGAGTAAATTGTGTAAGTGTGAACATGTGTACGTGTCAAGTTGTAAAAGTGAACAATGTGAATGAGTAAGTAACAAATCATGTGAAACTGAATTTGCGAGAATGTGTTATTGGAAACCATGTGAAATCAGTAAACTCATGTTGTCATTATCATGGTTATGTGTGCATAAATGCCTAGAATCCATGTTAGGAAAAATTCGTGAAACGAGTGCAAGATAGCTTGATTACTTGTTCACATGATGTGTTTTATGTATTATTGTCTCTCATGTGTAGATTTATAGCCGTTAAACCACGTGAATCAGCAACCTAAAGCATGTGAAAAGGTCATGTATGTGCTTAAGAACATGTGGAATCCATGCTAATTGTGTTCCCTTTCATGTATGTAAAATTGTTCATGTTGGTAGCCTCATGCCTAGTTCTTTAAAGACAAGTTTTATAAGTAAATTGAATAGAGAGCATGTGATAGGTGAATTCTATTTTCAAAAATCTGAAAGCATGATTCATGTTTAAAATTGTAAAACTTTCATGATAGGTTGAGGCTTGATTTGACTAGTATGCTATGTGTTGCAATTGTAAATGTGCATGTAGAAACCAGGGACTTGTACGTGTATATCATGGGTAGTGTTGCTTGCTGAGTCTTTGGACTCACTCTTGCTTCGGCGTACAGGTTGGCAGGTATCGTGCACTAGAAGGTAGCGTGGCAAGGATCATCTTAGAAGACTATTTTGTGGAGTGTTACCAGTTGTACTTTTCTTTTGCTCAAAAAGGATTATTGTATGGACAATATTTTGGACATTGTAACCTCTTTTTTGTATTAATGTGGACATTGTCCTTCTATCTTGCTATTTAGATTATGGAATGTGTGTTGGTGACGGATTAAGAGTTGAGTGTTATTTTATTCCACTGTACTCTATTGCTATCCAGGTACATATCAACCTATCGACCAGTGTTGGGTAAATGTCCCACTGTGACGACGCCCTTATACCGATGGGGATTGGTATAATCGTACCGGTATGAAGAGGGTCGTTACAGAGATTGGTATCAGAGCCATAAGGTTGAGACTGTACATGGATAGACCATCACCGTCACAACATTGCAAAGTCTCATAGAGAATTGTCCATGTATAAATCTACTAAAGTAGATGGAAGATAATAGGGAGAATAGTTAATATAGTAGCTAGGTTCTAATTGAGTTATTTATTTTGCAGGCTGTGGCTGGACGTGGTAGACGTGGTGCACAGTCTCGGAGGTATGAGTAGAACCGCAAGCTGAAGAATTTCGTGAAAGGACTTAAGCCATCAGTAAGGGCTAGACTTCTGGAACTCGATTCACATACCTTAGGAGAACTTCTAGGTGTGACAACCCACAAGAGAAAGGAGCGGGGTCTCTCCAGAGGGGGAGGCAACTCCAAAGGAGAAACCCTTGGAAAGTCAACAGTCAACGTGGCCTCAAGCATCGAGAAGCCGAGTGCACCCAGTGCGGAAGCGTCAGGTGAAAGCGGAAAGCATGTTCTAGGAAGGAAGGAAGGGGTCTAAATGTGGAAGCAAAGATCATCGGCTTAAAGAGTGTCCGAATTTGAAGACGAAGTTCACTCGCGAGGCACTTACCGACCGCGATAAGGAGCGAGAGTAGCTTATGATGACCTAGGCGACGTCACCACAGGTACTCGATGCGATCTTCGAGGACGAACATCTTTTTGAGGGGGAGGGTGTAAGACCCGGAATTTTTTTATTATTCTCTTTATATATATGTATGTATATGAATGGTGTGTTGGGTGTTCGGTGTTGTGTCTTAGCATGCGTAGTTCATTGTGCCTACCATAAGTTTTATCCTTCTTTCGAATATGAGCATGTGCGAAACTCTATATATGTATACATAGGTGTATGTACGTATGTATGTTATCTTGTGCGTGTGACAATTGTATACCTAATTCTACATGCATAACACCTTGGTGTATTTGTGTATGCATGTGTATGATTAGTTGTAAGCGTTGCATTTGCATGGTTTAGCTAATGTGAATATTGCTAAGTACATTGCATATGCATAAAGAGTTCAAGCATGGTAGGTATAATTAGTGGTTTATATTGAAATTCTATACTCTCAAGAATAACATGCATGTATTTTTATGATATTTAGGTGAGAATAGCCAATTGGGTAAATTATGCATGTAGTACATAGGAATTCTACACATGTAATACTTAAGCAATGTAGGTAAAGTTGTGTAAGTTAATCAAATTACGGTGCGCATATTGTACCCATCTGTTTCAATCATAATGTACATAAGTATGCTATCCCAGTGTGTATACTCTATAATATGTCAAACCAAGTGTGTGTATGCGAGGACTATTTTATCGAATGGATATTCCTAGCTAGCATAAATCATATCACCTCCTAAGGATTAGCGAAGCCTCAAAATCCTCGTCATTTAATTGCCGTGTGTTGAGTCATTTTGTAATATCACGTAAGTACAGGAGGTGTCTACGTACATTTTATCTCAGTATGTTTATGTAGCTTGTGTATGTATATAGATATTTATGTACATATTAATTAGTATAATTAATGTGCATATGGTTATATTAAATGTAAATAATTATGTGATGAATGGTGATAGTATGTATACCCTGCTATATACATAATGCATGAATACATGCTTACATGCATAGTTTCTGCATAAATTAGGGTTTGGCCAAAGGCCACCTTGGCGTCAACCTCTGGCCGTGAGGTGGAGTCAACGTCAGACATGGACGCCAATCCTGACCCGGGCGTCCAGCGATGTGGACGTCAACGTCTCTGACCTGCATGCGTGCAGAGCCAGAAAAATCCGGAGAGCAAGGTAAGGCCACCATTGGGGGATGTCCCCAAACGGATCTAAGGCTGTCTAATCAGCATGGTGAGTGGGTGAGGGGCTCTCCTACATCCTGAACCGAATTGGCCTCTCCCCACTTCTCATTTTCACCCTTGCAAGAGGAGAGGAGAAGAAAGAAAAACCCTAGAGCATTCTGTGAGAAAACCCCATTTTAGAACCCTCGAATCCGACCCTTGGAGCTGGATCGGAGAACTACTGCAACAAGGAGGAGGCTGAAGCAAAGGAGAAGGCTTCCCCATCATCCCTCGGCGTGGAGATCACCAGGAACCCGGAGGAAGGCGATCTTGGAGGCACTTCTGCAACTTCTTGGAACTGCCAAGGAGGTCATCTTCGAGCCATAAATCCCTTGGAGAAATTTTAGAGAGGCAAAGTGCTATCTATGGTGTTCCTATGAGTCTAGGTTGGTTTTGTGATTTTTATGGTTTTCCTCGAGTCCTAGACCCTCCATTTCACCCAAGATTTAGAGCTCGGGTCTGTGTTTCGCACAGACCTGGTTAGACGGCAAGGTCCCTGGACGCCTGTGATGAGATTTGGCGTCCATCGACCATGCCGCTGACTTGAGTCAGCGGCCAGAGACGCCGCCTAGTTCTCTGACAGAACCGTGAGCTGTTCTGTCCCTCTATATATTAATTTCGATATGTTTTATGCGATGAGGAGTATATGGTAAAGTATACTCTATGTATATTGTTAGTTGTGGTTGTGAATGAATGTGGGATGTAATGTGAATGTGGGTCCATAGTATCTTTTAACTTGTGAGCATGACTTGTAGATATTTTGCAAATCCATGTTCCATGATTAGGATTAGATGAATGTCTTGGTTGCAGTCTATTCATGAAGAATTGTGGAGCATATATGTATGTTTTGCAAATTTTAGTAATTTTAACATGCTGGTGTAATTTGTAATTAAGTTCGGTTCGGCAAAATAAAGCATGTAAAAAGATGTGTAGTTGTTCATCCCTAGATGTATGAATAGGGATATTTTGTATGCTAGTCCATGCATATGTGAATAGCTCATGTTTAAACAGAAAATGGCTAATTTCAAAATGTGTTAGAACCATGTTAACTTAAGTTGCTAATAACATGCTAATTAGGCGTTTTATTTTCTGTAAATTCTACATAGTTCAGAAAAATCTGAAAATTTGCGTGTATGTCATTAAACCGAAAAAAAACATGTGGTTAAAATTTCAGGTCATTTGGATCCGTAAATAAAAAGTTATGTGTTTTCATGTGAAATGTGAATAATTCGTACATGATCGTAATGTAATAGATTTTTGTTTAAACCCAGCATGATTAGTGTGTTTACTGTGTATTAAACTTGAAATTCTGTAGTATCATGTTATGGAAAAACAGAGATGTTAATGTGAGTGAGAAAGTGAATGAGATCAAGTGTATGTGTTAAACTAAGGTGTAAGACGGCAAATGTGTAAAAGTTGTGCCTATGTGACACTGCTACCTAGAGGCATAGGGAGCCGTATATAGAAAAAGTCCCTATAGAAGGCTCCATGTGATATAAGTTTGTCCCAAAGGCATTGGGAAAACCCCGGAGGTGGACAAGTACAATGGATAGGGTGGAGAGGGCTTCTCCCGGTCTGAGCAGTTACCAAGATCACGCTGTATTGCCTAGGTGGTGAGTACGTGTATGAGTTGTGTAAGTGTTGTGTCATGTGTTGTGTTATGAGTTGTGTGAGAGCTGTGCTAAGAATGAGCACGAGCTATGAGATATTGTTAGTGTCCTCTACTGGTGGTTAGGACTAGTGTCATGGCAATTGATTAACCAATGAAAAACGAATAAGTGTGAAATATGTGAACATGGCACGTGGTAAGTGCCAAGATGCACGTGGTAAGTGCAATCGATGTGATATGTGATAAGTGAAAGTGGAAGAAAAATGATGTGGAATGAGTAAATTGTGTAAGTGTGAACATGTGTACGTGTCAAATGTGTAAAAGTGAACAATGTGAATGAGTAAGTAACAAATCATGTGAAACTGAAATTTGCGAGAATGTGTTATGGAACCATGTGAAATCAGTAAACTCATTGTCATTATCATGTTTATGTGTGCATAATGCCTAGAATCCATGTTAGGGAAAATTCGTGAAAACGAGGCAAGATGCTTGTTATTGTTCACATGATGTGTTTTATGTATATTGTAGCTCTCATGGTAGATTTATAGCGTTAAACCACGTGAAATCAGCAACTAAAGCATGTGAAAAGGTCATGTATGTGCTTAGAATATGTGGAATCCATGCTAATTGTGTTCCTTTCATGTATGTAAAATTGTTATGTTGGTAGCCCTCATGCCTTAGTTCTTTAAAGACAAGTTTTATAAGTAATTGAATAGAGAGCATGTGATAGGTGAATTCTATTTCAAAAATCTGAAAGCATGATTCATGTATAAAATTGTAAAACATTCATGAGTAGGTTGAGGCTTGATTTTGACTAGTATGCTATGTGTTGCAATTGTAAATGTGCATGTAGAAACCACTAGGACTTGTACGTGTAATCATGGGTAGTGTTGCTTGCTGAGTCTTTGGACTCACTCTTGTTTCGGCGTACAGGTGGCAGGTATCGTGCACTAGAAAGGTAGCGTGGCAAGGATCTTTAGAAGACTATTTTGGGGAGCTGTTACAGTTGTACTTTTCTTTTGCTCAAAAAGGATTATGGTATGGACAATATTTTGGACATTGTAACTCTCTTTATTTTGTATAATGTGGACATTGTCCTTCTATCTCGCTATTTAGATTATGGAATGTGTGTTGGTGACAGATTAAGAGTTGAGTTGTTTATTTTATTCCGCTGTACTCTATAGCTATCCAGGTACATATCAACTATCGACAAGTGTTGGGTAATGTCCCACTGTGACGACGCCCTTTATACCGATGGGGATTGGTATAATCGTACCGGTATGAAGAGGGCGTTACTACACCAGATGTTCAAGATCGGCCAACAGGGCCAGATGTTCAGGATGCAGGGCCAACAGGGCCAGATGTTCAGGATGCACGGCATCAGGGCCATCTATGCAAGATTCCAGACATTGAGAGTGAGTCTGTGCAGTTAGAGGCAGAAGAGATCTGGCACCCCAGCCCCCAGTCCCTCTTCCCCCTCTCACACCTATTCCTCCCACTCCACCATCTTCATCACTATCATACCTGTACATGCTCAACTCAGTTCTCCCTTTATTGAAAGATAAAGGATGAATTTGAGGAAGGATCCTCAGGTCTGTGTTGAAAGTGGGAACCATATTCACAGGACAGATCCTTTGTTCCTGCCTCCAAGAAGAGGAAACTTACTTCTACCTCTTCCTCTTCCTCTGAACCCAAATACCCTTTTGTGGTTTTCTCTCACAGTGGCCACCACCAACCCACTGTATAAGGAATACCTTCTAAAGTTGCTTATGCCACCACATTAACTTCCTTTCAAAACCTTACAGATTATCTGCACATATTTTTCCTTATACTTCTCTTTCAAAAACCGAAAAATCCAAAATTTTTCTCTTGCTCACTCCAATCTGAAGAGCAGTAGGGCAAAGGTCACAAGGATCTTCTCAAGAAGTTCACTCTTGCCAGATCTGCCAGATTTCTCCAAGGGACCACTCTTGACCTCTCTGATGGTTCAGGATGTATCACAAAGAACTTGGGCACCCTTCATTCAATCAGAAATAAAGATAATCAGGCATTTCATGCTCTTCAACAACTTCAGATACATAATAAACTTCCAGAAGTTCAGCTCTGTCAGTTCAAGAAGGCCTTCAGCCTTGTCTCCAGTTCCAGCCCACTCTCAGATATTAAGGTAGACTTTGCTACTCTTCAAATACTGAGGAGATAGCCCTGCCTCCAATTCACTTTCTTGTTATGGAATCCTCTGTAGGATCCATCATCTTTGAGCGTTATGCCAGGTTTTGGGCAGAATTAAAGTACAGAAAGGATGCATGGTTCCTTTTCTAGATCCTATTCAGGGAATATCACCAGGGCCATGTCAAGGCTGAAGTTCTCTCCCCTATTTGTCTGAATGTGAAAGGCTCACATCTTCTGATTGGTCCACATTCTACCCTGTCAGCTCAGCAGTGTCGCACTCAATGAAGCTCAGGCCAGGGAAGGCAAACCAGCTATTTCTCCAGCCACTTTTTTAGATATGAACTCCATCAATCTTGTTGATGACCCCTTCAGGGTCTGGGAAGAAGAAAATACAAAGGGTATGTGGCTTTGCACCAAGCTCTCAGAGCTAACCCACAATCACTACCGGTCACCATGGACCAGTTCCTCTCCTGTGCAGCTTTGGCACTTCTCGGTTTCTCAAGATTCAACATGGACAAAGATGCCTATTGCTGATCTTCTCTATAGGCATTTAGATGTCTATCAAACGGATGGCTTCCACCATGGGACCATCTTTACTCTGTGTCTTTTGGCGCTTTTAAGACTTTTTTTTGAAGAGCAGGAAGTTCAGGCATGGGAAACCATCTTCCATTTTGCCTCTCTGTTGTCTCCTGCTTCTATTTGCCGGTACCTCCGCAATGAATGCCATGACTCTATGTGTATTCTCTCCTTCTCTTTCTCTCTTCTTTTCTTTGTCAAAGTGTTTCTTTTTGCTTAATGACAAAAGGGGAGAAAAGTACAAAAATTCAGATATTTTTTATGCTTATTGTCAGTTTTGTCATCACCAAAAAGGGGGAGATTGATGATCAGTCTGTCCCATGCAATTTTAATTACTTGTATATATATACATATTTTGATGATTAACAAACCAAACAAGAATTATCAATATATCTGCTGAAGTATCTCATAAGTCTTAAGTACAGGACAAAATTACCGAAGTCAACAAGCCAATAAAGGTATGCATTACTACTCTGAAGCTTTAATCTTTCAACATAAGATTTCTCTAAGTCCATATCGATTTCTGTTAAGTTCATAACGATTCTCGTATAAGACTAAAAAGTCATGTCGTTTCAATCAAGTCGATGTCACAACGACTTGCTGTTGTAACGACTTCATAAGTGATCATAACAATTCTTTAGAACTGCACGACTTGCTTGTTGTAACGACTCATAAGTTATCATAACGATTTCTTTAGAACTCGCAACGACTTGCTTGTTGTTAACGACTTCAAAGTTATCACAACGATTTCTTTGAAGTTCGTAAATGACTTGATAGCCGCAATGACTTCTTTAGTTCTCGTAAAGATTTCTTGATACTCGTAACGACTTGCTAGCCGCAACGATTTCTTTAGTTCTCGTACGATACTGTACGACTTGCTAGCTGCAACGATTTCTTTAGTTCTCGTAACGATTCTTTTTGATACTCGTAACGACTTGCTAGCCGCAACGATTCTTTAGTTCTCGTAACGATCCTTTTGACACTCGTAACGACTTGCTAGCCGCAACGATTTCTTTAGAGTTCATAACGACTTGATAAGTGTTCATGACTCACAACAATTCTTTAGGATTCATAACGACTTGCTTTGTGTAACGATTTGTTAAGTGTTCACATCGATTTCTTTAGAATCAAAATGACTTGCCATAATTCTAACGATTTCTTATATCCTCTGTTATAGAACGATTTGTTATAACTCATAAACGATTTCATAAGTCATATAGTCTTCAACTTCATATTTTGATATCTTATTCATCTTAAAGCATTGACCATCAAAATCCACGTAGACATCTCTCTAACGCTTTTGCATTTATGAGGATCTGAACGTATCTCTGCATGCATGCAGACTATATCTTCTCTTTATCGGCTGATTCTGATAACGTCCTTTAACTTAAGCCAGGGGTATTACTATTTTCTTGACTATTGCTATGACGTTGACTGATATCAGAGACAGCCTATCTGTCTGCTGTTTGAGCTTGTCATCTGTGCAGACTTTGATGTAGCTTCATTGTACAACGTTAGACAAATAGAAGCCACACGGATCTCTGTGAAGATCTCATCTCTTGCGTGCTCAAGTGATCAAAAGACTGTGACAGGGAAGCTTCCGAGACTCCAGATGTCATTCAGTCTAACGGGCTACTCAAGAGAGAGACAATGATCTCTTACGGACTAGATTTCAAATTGAAGTATATATATTCAAGATAGAAGAATAGAAGCATACATGATCTAGAGACTATTTTCAAATTCTTCTAAGAAAATCAAGAGCCAAGATCCTTCACTCCGTTTTGCTCTTTTACTCTCTTGCTCTCCGATAGTTCTTATGAAAATCTTGAGAGAGCTGTACAGTTCTGAGAGTGTGAATGGTCATAATCTCTTCGCTCTTAGTTCTAGTTGCTTCAGATCCTCTCTTATCAAGCTGGATCTAGGGGCGTGGAAAGTCTTTTCATCTTCTCTTGTTGTTCCCTTCGGGTGTGAAGGAGACCTGGTGGTATCCCAGGTGTTGCTCCCTTTGGTTGTAAGGAAACCTGGTGGCATCCGGGTGTTGTTCCCTTTGTGTGTGAAGGAAGACCAGCTGAGCTGGGTGTTGTAGCGTCTTAGGGGACTGTACCCTAGTTAGTGCAATCCTGAGTTGTTGCTCAGGGACTGGCGTAGGACTCCTACGAAAAGGGAAGTCCGAACAGGATAATCCTTGTGTTCTGTGATTATCTTCATTGCGTAATTGTTATTTAAACTAACAAGTACTAACATAGTTCGAGATCGTTTGTGTGATTGTTTTTTGGTTACAGGTATCTCCTAGATTGAATTTATAAAAACCCATTCACCCCCCTCTGGGCTTGTCAATAGGGCAACAAGCATGGCTCCCCTCCCTCTAGAGATGGTGTTTCCTCGTGGTTTGGGGTTGTGGAGTGTGATGATCATGCTCGTGCTTGAGTGAGGTTTCCATCGAGCATAAGATTCTTGTGAATCCATGTTTGTCGGGTTTTAAGGGTGCTTGAGTGATTTACAGCTTTCATTCATTTGA
>JACBKR010006066.1:0-14758 GCA_014218235.1 Colocasia esculenta | reverse complement strand
ACAAGGATTCATCAGCAGATCCGAAGATAATGTCATCAATGATGATCAGTCTGTCCCCATGCAATTTATTTAATTGTATATATATATACATATTTTGATGATTAACAAAACCAAACAAGAATTTATCAATTATATGCTGAATATTCATAGTCTTAAGTACAGGAAAAATACCGAAGTCAAACAAGCCAATAAAAGTATGCATTACTACTCTGAAGCTTTAATCTTTTCAACATGAGATTTCTCTAAGTCCATATCGATTTTGTTGAAGTTCATAACGATTTTCTTATAAGACTGAAAAGTCATGTTGTTTCAAACAAGTCGATGTCATAACGACTTCATAAGTTATCATAACGATTTCTTTAGAACTCGCAACGACTTGCTTGTTGTAACGACTTCATAAGTTATCATAACGATTTCTTAGACTCGCAACGACTTGCTTGTTGTAACGACTTCATAAGTTATCATACGATTTCTTTAGAACTCGCAACGACTTGCTTGTTGTAACGACTTCATAAGTTATCATAACGATTTCTTTGAAACTCGTAACGACTTGCTAGCCATAACGATTTCTTAGTTCTCGTAACGATTTTTTGAAACTCGTAACGACTTGCTAGCCATAACGATTTCTTTAGTTCTCGTAACGATTTCTTTGAAACTCGTAACGACTTGCTAGCCATAACGATTCTTTAGTTCTCGTACGATTCCTTTGAAACTCGTAACGACTTGCTAGCCATAACGATTTCTTTAGTTCTCGTAACGATCCTTTGAAACTCATAACGACTTGCTAGCATAACGATTTCTTTAGGATTCATAACGACTTGCTTTGCGCAACGATTTCTTCAGAGCTCATAACGACTCGATAGTGTTCTAACGACTTGCTTGCGCAACGATTTCTTCAGAGCTCATAACGACTTGATAAGTGTTCATATGACTTACTTTGTGCAACGATTTGTTAAGAGTTTCATAACGATTTCTGTATTGTCATAACGACTTGCCTTTCATAACGATTTGTTAAGTGTTTCACATCGATTTCTTCAGAATCAAAATGACTTGCCATGATTCATAACGATTTTCTTATATCCTCTGTTTAGAACGATTTGCTATGATCATAACGATTTCATAAGTCATACAGTCATCAATTTCATATCTTGATATCTTATTCATCTTAAAGCTTTGACCAGTCAAAAGCCACGTAGACATCTCTCTAACGCTTTTGCATTTATGAGATCTGAACGTATCTCTGCATGAATGCAGACTATATCATCCTTTATCGTGCTTACTCTGATAACGTCCTTTAGACTTAAGCCAGTTGGCATTACTATTTTCTTGACTATTGCTACTGACGTTGACTGATATCAGAGACAGCCTATCTGTCTGCTATTTGAGTTTGACATCTGTGCAGACCTTTGATGTAGCTTCATGGTACAACGTTAGACAAATAGAAGCCAACGGATATCTTTGAAGATCTTATCTCTTTGCGTGCTCAAGTGATCAAAAGACTGTGACAGGAAGCTTCCAAGACTCCAGATGTCATTCAGTCTAACGACTACTCAAAAGAGAGACAACGGTCTCTTCAACGACTAGATTTCAAATTGAAGATATATATACAAGATAGAAGAATAGAAGAATGATAGATCCAGAGACTATTTTCAAATTCTTCTGAAGAAAATCGAGAGCCAAGATCCTTCACTCCGTTTAGCTTTTCGCTCTCTTGCTCTCCACTAGTTTTGTGAAAATCTTGAGAGAGCCTGTACAGTTCTGAGAGTGTGAATTGTTCATAATCTCTTCGCTCTCAGTTCTAGTTGCTTCAGATCCTCTCTTATCAAAAGCTGGATCTAGGGGCGTGAAAGTCATTTATTCTTCTCCGTGCCGTTCCCTTCGGGTGTGAAGGAAGACCTGGTGGTATCCAGGGTGTGTTCCCTTCGGGTGTGAAGGAAGACCTGGTGGCATCCAGGGTGTTGTTCCCTTCGAGTGTGAAGGAAGACCAGCTGAGCTGGTGTTGTAGCGTCCTTAAGGGGACTGTTCCCTAGTTAGTGAAATCCTTAGTTGTTGCTCAGGGACTGGAGTAGGACTCCTAAGGAAAGGAAGTCCGAACCAGGATAATCCTTGTGTTGTGTGTTTGTCTTCCGTGCGTGATTGTTTATTAAACAACTGTAACTAACGTAGTTCGAAGATCGTTTGTGTGATTGTTTTTGGTTACAGGTATCTCCTAGATTAAATTTAAAAAGACCCATTCACCCCCCCTCTGGGCTCGTCAACTGGGCAACAATCAACATAAATTTACGCAATTAATATATCTTTAGCATAGAATTTAATGAATAGAGTGTTGTCTACTTTGCTTCTAATGAAATCATGATCCAATAGAAATGCACTAAGTCTTTCATACCAAGCTTTAGGTGCTTGTTTTAGAAAATAAACATGATTATGATATTCTAAGTCATCAAAGCCAGAAGGTTGTTCTAATAGACTTCCTCCTTTATAAAACCATTCAAGAAGGCTGATTTTACATCCATTTGAAAAAGTTTTAAATCCAATGCAGATGCATAAGCTAGTATAATCCAAATAGCCTCAAGTCTAGCAACTGGTGCATAGGTTTCATCAAAAATCTATATCTTCCTCTTCGGAATAGCCTTGAGCAACCAATCTAGCCTTATTTCTAGTAATACACCAGCTTCATCCAATTGTTTTTGAACACCCATTGGTGCCAATCACAGGATTCTTATGGTCTAGGAACAAGGGACCAGACCTGGTTTCTTTGAACTGATTTAGTTCATTTGCATGGCTAGAATCCAAGATTCATCAGTTATTGCTACATTGACTGTCTTAGGCTCTATTTGAGAGACAAACGCTAAATAATCACAAGGATGATGTTACCTCTGGTTCTTACTCCAACATTTGGATCTCCAATGATATTTTCTATTGGATGATCCTTTTATATCTCCATTCCCTAGGAAGATCTTCATGGATTAGATCTTTCTGTTGTAGTTCTTCCAAGGTGGATCTTCATTGTTTTTGATTGATACTTTCTTCATTTTTTGGATAGGTCTCCGTGCCTTCATCATCACTAACAATTCCTTTTCTCATGGAAGCGTTAGATCATCAAAAATAACATGTACAGTTTGTTCAGTTAATAGACTTCTTTTATTGAAAACTCTATATCCTTTGGTTTGAAGTGTAACACATAAAAATACCTTCATCGGATTTAGAATCCAACTTACCAATATTTGACTTACCATTGTTGTGAATGAAGCAAGGGCATCCAAATGTTCTGAGATGGCTGATCTTGGTTTCTTCTGCTTGTACAGTTCATATGTTGTCTTTTTCAATATAGACCTTATCATAGCTCTATTGATTATATAGCAGTTGTATTAATTGCTTCTACCTAAAAATATGTAGAAGGTTGCATTCAGATAACATGGTCCTTGATGTTGGCCCACTTACGGTTGGCAGCAAGATAACCTAGAGGGGGGGGGGGGGGGGGTTGAATAGGTAATCTGAAAAATTGAAATATAAATTCCCTGAAAAGTTTGGTTAGTCTAAATAAGCGTATGCAAGGAATTAAATGCGCCGAAGTAAGACACAAGGAACACAGAGATTTATCCTGGTTTGGACCTCCTATCAATCAGGAGTCCTACGCCCAGTCCCAAGCAAACTCTTGGGATTCACTAACTACCAAGGTAACCTTAGGCTTCCCTTAAAAAGGGGCATACAACACCCAGCACCCCAGCTGGTCTTCTTCTCTTTCCCGGGCAAGAAGGCAGCCACTTCTGTTGCCCAGCTAGCAAGCCCAGAGGGGGGGGGGGGGGTGAATGAGATTCTTAAATTCGATTATCTAAACCCGTCAAAAAAACGTTTTCAACACAAACACTACGTTCGACGTTAGTGTTTGCAATAAAAGAAAAAGAACAATCACAAACAGGCAATCACACAAAAACAAGTGGTTGCATTCTGCAAAGAAAGGATCCAACGATCTGAAGAGTAAAGATCCATGGCAGCCGAAGGTAATTTTGAAGGTCAGTCCGTCAACCGACCCCTCTCTTCGATGGTGAAGATTACCTTACTGGAAGACCAGAATGGAATACTTTTTACAAGGACACGACTATCAAATTTGGTCCATAGTAGAAGAAGGTGATCTGGTAGTCACAAATGAGAAAGCACAATGGACAGATGATGACAGGAAGAAGATTTCCCTGAATTGCAAGCAAAGAGTATCCTATGCTGTGCTCTAAGTAAGAAGGAATTCAACAGAGTTTCTGCCTGCAAATCATCAATGGAAATGTGGGAAAAGCTCAGGATTACTTATGAAGGCACAGACAAAGTGAAGGAAACAAGAATTGATATTCTTGTCACTCAATATGAAAGATTTCAGATGCAATCAAGTGAGTCCATAACTAAATGTTCAGCCGGTTCACTGACATCACAAATGGACTGGCTAGCTGGGAAAGTCTATGAAATGGGAGATATGGTAAGAAAGATACTTAGATCCTTACCGTCCTCATGGACTCCAAAAGTCACAGCAATAGAAGAAGCTAATGATCTGAAGAGAATGTCTGTAGAAAAGCTCATTGGGTCCCTCATGGCCCATGAAATCAATATGGAAAGGCTAGGAGAGTCCTCTAGCAGAAAGAAGCACTCCAACGCCTTAAAAGCTGAAGAAGATTCACCAGAAGCAAGCTCAGCTGAAAGCGAAAGTAATGCAGACAGCGAAAATGAGGAAGCTATGTTATCCAGAAGGTTACAGCGAATTTTGGCTAAAAAGAAGAAATCTCAATCTGGTAGAAAGTATTTCAAAAGGAATAAGGATTTCAAGAAACCAGATGGAAAAGAAGTGAAGAAAGGAGAAACCATCTGCTACGAATGTAAAAGCCAGGACACATTAAGACTGAGTGTCCTAAGTTAAAGAAGTCAGAATTCAGGAAGAAGGACAGTTCCAAGAAGTTTAGAAAGTTCAAAAAGAAAGCAATGGCAGCAGCATGGGAAAACAGCAGCGACTCAGATAGTGAGTCGAGCTCCTGCAGTGATGAAGAAACAGCCCACTTGGCTTTCATGGCACACTGAAGAAAAGGTAACTTCTGACTCATCTTTTGATTCATGCAATGGTTCAGACTCCGATAGTTTAGAAGAGGCTTTCAATGAACTTTATGAAAAATATAAAGAAGTAACTAAACTATTAAAAATAAGTAAGAAAAACATAGTCTGTATAGAAAATACAAACTCAGATCTAAAATCAGAAAATGAACAATTAGAAAATCAAATAATTGAACTTAACGAAGAAATGAAATGAACGTTATGTGAAGACCTAAAAGTTAAAATGAACAAATAACTAAACTAGAAAAATAGGAAAGTACAGATGAATTAAGGAAAGAAATTAAAACTTAAATGAAGAAAATGATAAACTATCAAGCACACTAGAAAAATTTACTAATGGTAAAAACTCTCTAATATTAAAAGGTACTAGGAGATCAGGTAAGAAGAAAAATGGGTTAGGATATACACCCCAGATAATGAAGAAACCAAGATCTATCCTAAAACATATCCAACACCAAAATTTGTACCCGAACAAGATATAGCATACAAAGTGATTTTAAATACATAGAAAAAGTGACAAAGTTATCCTGCTGTAGTCACTGCAATAAGTTAGGACATATTATAACTACATGCCCAACAAGACATAAAAAATGGATATTAAAAGATAAAGTTAATGATACTAACCAATCAGGACCCAAAAGAATTTGGGTACCTAAAGCTTGATGTCTTTATTTCAGGATAACCCTCGAGCATCCAAATGGTATTTGGATAGTGGGTGCTCAAGACACATGTCAGGAAACCAGAAGTTGTTCTCTCATCTCCAAGCTGAAGATGGAACAGTTACCTATGGGATAATGGGAAGGAATCGTAATAGGCAGTGGCTCTGTGAAAAACAAAGGAAAAATGTCATAGAAGATGTGCTACTAGTCAAGGGATTGAAGCACAATCTCATCAGCATTAGCCAGCTGTGCGACAGAGGCCATCAGATCAAGTTTCAAGAGTCAAAGTGCAGTATACTGAAGGAGGAACAGTCATCTTTGAAGCTAATAGAGAAAAGAATTTGTATGTGCTCTATCTTGAAGAACTCAAGGTTCAAAATGTTTGCCTGGCAGCAAATAAAAATAAATCCACAGAATTATGGCACAGACGACTTGGACACTGCAGCATAGATGGCATGAAAAATTGCTAAAGAAGAATCTTGTGCAAGGTCTACCTAAGGTCAGTACAAAGTTGGAAAGTGTATGTAAACCTTGTGCTAAGGGTAAGCACACCAAGGTCTCCTTCAAGTCAAAGACGGTGGTGACCACCTCAAAACCCTTGGAGCTCCTTCATATGGATCTATTTGGGCCAATGAGGACTACCAGTCTTGGAGGAAAGAATTTGGATTTGTCATAGTTGATGACTACTCAAGATTTACATGGGTATCATTCCTAGAGCATAAAGATGATACTTTGAAAGTTTCGTCAGCTTCAGTAAGAAAGTTCAGAAAGATCAGAAGTTCAGCATTGTGTCTATCAGATCAGATCATGGTGGTGAGTTTCAAAATGAGAATTTTCTAGATTTTGTGATGATCAGGGAATTGAGCACAATTTCTCAGCACCAAGGACACCTCAACAGAATGGCATCGCTGAGAGGAAGAACAGAACCCTATTGGACATGGCAAGAACTATGCTCTCAGAATATGATCTGCCTAGATACTTTTGGGCTGAAGCAGTCAATACAGCAAGCTATATCAAACGTGTAATGATCAGGCCAATCCTGAAGAAGACTGCATATGAACTATTCAAAGGGAAGAAGCCTCAGATCAGCCATTTCAGAACCTTGGGTGCCCTTGCTTCATTCACAACAATGGAAAAAGGGACATCGGTAAGTTGGATGCCAAATCAGATGAAGGCATCTTCATGGGGTATACGTCTAAACCTAAAGGCTATAGAGTATTTATAAACGTACCTTGTTGATTGAACAATCTGTGCACATTATTTTTGATGAAACTAACCCTTCTTGAGAAAGGAAGTAGAGATAGTGACGATGATGATGCAGAAGAACTATCCAAGAAACTAAAGATGCATCAATTGAGGACAAGGATGATCCAGCTCTGGAAGAATTACAACAAGAAGAAGTTACTCATGAAAACCTTCCAAAGGAGTGGAGATACAAGAAAGATCACCCACTTGAAAATATCATTGGTGATCCATCCATTGGGGTAAGAACAAGAGGTAATGTTATTCCTTGTGATTATTTAGCTTTGTTTCTCAGATAGAGCCTAGGACAGTCAATGAAGCTCTCTCTGATGAATCTTGGATAGTAGCCATGCAAGATGAATTAAATCAATTCAAGAGAAACCAAGTATGGTCCCTTGTTCCTAGACCATCAGACCATCCAGTCATTGGCACCAAATGGGTGTTCAGAAATAAACTGGATGAAACTGGTGCAATCTTAAGAAACAAGGCCAGGTTGGTAGCTCAAGGCTATTCTCAAGAGGAAGGCATAGATTTCGATGAAACCTATGCACCTGTAGCTAGACTTGAGGCCATTAGAATATTACTTGCATATGCATCTGCTTTGAACTTGACACTATTTCAAATGGATGTTAAATCCGCATTCTTAAATGGTTTCATAAAAGAGGAAGTTTATGTGGAACAACCCCGGGCTTTGATGACACAGAATTTCCTAATCATGTTTTCAAACTTCACAAGGCATTATATGGTTTAAAGCAAGCACCTAGAGCCTGGTATGAAAGGCTTAGCTCTTTCCTTCTAAATCATGGTTTCAGCAGAGGTCAGGTAGATAGTACACTTTTTATAAAGTCAAAAGTCAAACACATCCTATTGGTTCAAATCTATGTGATGATATCATTTTGGTTCTACTGATGAGTCTCTTTGCAAGTATTTTGAAAAGTTAATGCAGGAGAATTTGAAATGAGTATGATGGGAGAACTCAACTATTTCCTTGGACTTCAAATCAAACAAGGAAAGGAAGGAACTCACATCAGTCAAGCTAAGTACACAAAAGAACTATTGAAGAAATTCGGATTCGAAAATACCAAGCCACTATCGACACCAATGAGTACATCAACAAGAATGGACAGTGACAAAGATGGTAAGAAAGTAGATCAAAAGATCTACAGAGGTATGATAGGTTCACTCCTTTATTTAACAGCTAGTAGACCTGATATTCTATTTAGTGTATGCATGTGTGCTCGATATCAGGCAGATCCTAAAGAATCACATTTAATTTCTGTGAAAAGAATATTTAGATATCTAGCAAGATCTCATGACTTAGGTCTATGGTATCCAAAACAATGTGAAATTAGCCTAGTAGGTTACTCTGATGCTGACTATGCTGGATGTAAATTAGATAGAAAGAGCACCAGTGGTTGTTGCCAGTTCCTTGCAGGGTGTTTGATATCTTGGTCCTCAAAGAAACAAAATTCAGTAGCACTCTCTACAGCTGAAGCTGAGTACGTGGCTGCTGGAAGTTGCTGCACACAACTTATGGATAAAGCAACAGCTTGAGGACTTTGGATTAAATATCAAATCGATCCCGTTGCTATGTGACAACACCAGTGCCATTAATCTCACCAAGAATCCAGTTCAGCACTCAAGGACCAAACATATTGAGGTTAGATATCATTTTATTCGTGATCATGTTGCAAATGGAATATTGAAATATCCTTTATTGATACAAATGGCCAATTAGCAGACATTTTCACAAAAGCCTTACCTGAAGAGAGATTTACATCTCTTAGAAGGGAATTAGGCATGTGCAATTTGTGATAAAAAGTTTGCTTACAAGTGGCACATTAAATTCTTAGAATTAAAGTAATTTTTTCCCTCCTTGGCGATAAGCAAAAGAAATTCAAATTGTATTGTAGTAAACTCTCTCTCATTGAAGTCCAGTTGAATAGTCAAAACCTCTTGTCGTTTTCTCCGCCGCTTGGCGCCTCACTTTCCACGTAGCATTAATTATTCAAAATCGATGACAGAACGATTCGTGCCTCATCGTCTACCTTTTCCCCTCTTTTATCCTGCCGCTCGAGCCGATGCCCTAACAACTCCATCTCAATCCTCTGCAAATTTGAATCTTCCTCCTACTTCCCGCAAAATTTCTTGAGGATTCTTTCTCCTCACCTTCCGTCTCCACCCTCCGTTGTCTTTCCCACCTGAATCTATGGCCGCTCCTATCATCGCGCGGCTTTGGGTGGCTACAGCGCCGAGTTCCTCACTCCTGAGCAGCAGGAGAGGTTTACCTTTGTGAAGACGAAGCTCTGTGGCAACAAAGAAGTAGATGTAGCTAATCTGCGGAAAAGTGGAATGAGCAGCATAGTAGATTTGATCAATCAGATGCAGTGGACAGAAATTTCCACCTTTTCAGAGGTCAGTTATCCGGACTTGGTAAAAGCCTTTTTGTGTGTATGAGAACAGAGGAAGATGGGTCTCTAGTTTCTTCAGTAAGGGAACATTGATTAGA
Organism: Colocasia esculenta; assembly: GCA_014218235.1. Lineage (NCBI taxonomy): Eukaryota > Viridiplantae > Streptophyta > Magnoliopsida > Alismatales > Araceae > Colocasia > Colocasia esculenta. The sequence goes on along the minus strand of JACBKR010006066.1, from coordinate 5,260 downwards.
ATAGACCCTGAGTTGCTGAAAGTTTTGTTCAATGTAAAGACTTCCGGATTTAGTGGGGTTCACTCTGAGGATGCCCAAGTGAAAGGTCTGGGAATTATCGGGCCAGGATTCAAGCTGAGAGACGGCAAGATCGACATAAATCAACTATCCGCCTTCAATCGTCTTCTCCATTTTATTGTCTGTCAAATCCTAGTTCCCAGAAGTGCAACGTTTTCATCTTGCACAAAGGCCGATTCGGACATGATGTACTGGGCCATTCAGAATAAGGAGATAAATATGGCCGCAGTGATAATGGAAAGAATGAAGTTTGCAAGAGATCAGATTTGGGACACCAAGAGTAAGTTAAATGTGTCCCTGCCTTATGCCCACCTACTCACCAAGATCTTCAAACACTTCGGTGTTGATCTCTCTGGGGCAGTTGTAGAGAAAATGGGCCAAGCAATCAGGTCCAGGAACCTGAAGAAGAGTGGCTTCTCTGTGGAAAATGGTGTCTGGTTCAAGGCTTCAGTGGCCGAAGGCGAGGCCATCATTATCGACACCTCAGTTGTTCATCCGGAGATGGGATCAGCAAATGTGGCTCCAGAATTGCCAGTGGAGTCAATTTTAGCTCCAGCAGTTGAAGCAGCAGAATCTTCAGGACCCTCCATTGCAGAAGTTCAGTCTGAAAGTGCAGTAGAAGAAGAAAGGGCGTCTGTAGAAGCTTCAGGATTTCCAGAAGAACCAGTTCAAACCTTTGCAGAAAGGCGAATTGAGGATCTCCTCCCAGAGGACATTATTCCTGTTGAGGACCCACATCCCTCAATTGTAGTTGCATCGATTCTGGCAGACATCATAGATTCCATTCCTCTTATTTCCAGTGCTCCAGAAACAAGTAGCAGTGTTGCCAAAGAGACTGTGGCATCAGGCCACTGATGAACAAATGGAAGATGTTCCAGTCGAGGTAGAGCACCAAGCTGCCCAAGGTGACTCTGTACTGGAATCTGCTCCCAGTCAGGGGGAGCAAGTATCAGATGTAGAAAATGCTCCTATTGAGGGGGAGCTATCAAAAGAAGGTCCTGAAGACGCAACTCCAGATGTTGATAAGGTTGAAGAGCATAGAGATTTTTCAAATTTGGATGACAGAGAAGGGGCGACTGCAAGCTCTTCGAGCTCAGATGATGATCTCCCTCCTCCAGAAAATAAAAGTAAGAAGAAAGGAAAAGAGGTTGCCTCTGGAGTTCCTCTCCTGGCTGATTCTCCATTTCAGAGGCAGGCTAAGAAGAAATTTGTCATACAATTGAAGCCAGTAATTGAAAGGCTGAATGTTCAAGGTGAACTACTGTTCTCTCCAGTCAGATGTCAACTCATATTCTGAGTCAAGCTTCGGCTAACAAAGAGTTGGCCCAAATCAGGAATGCTATGAAATGGTTCAACCAGGAAATGAGCAGCATGAAAGGCATGCTCTCAGATTATCCTCCTAAGGCAGTTGGAGCCACGCTCCTCCTCCTCAAGAAGCAGCAGCTTCACAGAAGCAGCACAGGAGCAGCATCAGGATGTAGGGCCACAGGGCCAGCTGTTCAGGATGCAGGGCCAACAGGGCCATCTGAGCAAGAATCCAGACCATTGGAGAGTGAGTCTGTGCAGATAGAGGCAGAAGAGATTGCACCCAAGCCCCCAGCTCCCTCTTCCCCTCTCACACACCTATTCCTCCAACTCCACCATCAGCTCCTACAGCACCTCCTGCTCCTCAAACCTTCAAGAAGCCTCAATCTAGACCAATTTCATCTCCTACCCCTTTCAGTCCACCATTCCTTCTCTTACATTTGAGGCCCCTCCTGGATCCTCAGCTGGAGCATCATCCTCCTCCTCCTCCGGTCCCTCCCTTGGACCCACTGATGATCTTCACACTACTTCACATTCTTTTCTTCATCCTACTCCTCCACACTTTCATCACTATCATACCTGAACATGCTCAACTCAGTTCTCCCTTTATTGCAAAGATAAAGGATGAATTTGAGGAAGGGATCCTCAGGTCTGTGTTGAAAGTGGGAGACCATGTTCACAGGGCAGATCCTTCTATTTCCTGCCTCCAAGAAGAGGAAACTTACTTCTACCTCTCCTCTTCCTCTGAACCCAAATACCCTCCTTTGTGGTTTTCTCTCACAGTGGACAACACCATAACCCACTGTATAGGGAATACCTTTCTAAAGTTGCTATGCCACCATCATCAACCTTCCTTTTCAAAACCTTACAGATCATCTGCACACCATTTTCCCTTATACTTCTCTTTCAAAACCGAAAAATCCAAAATTTTCTCTCTTGCTCACTCCAAATTGAAGAGCAGTGGGGCAAAGGTCACAAGGATCTTCTCAAGAAGTTCATTCTTGCAAATCTGCCAGATTTCCTCCAAGGGACCACTCCTTGACTCTCTCTGAGTGGTTCAGGATGTACCACAAGAACTCTGGGCACCCTTCATTCAATCGGAAATAAAGATGATCAGGCATTTCATGCACTTCAACAACTACAGATATATTCATAAACTTCCAGAAGTTCAGCTCTGTCAGTTCGGAAGGCCATTTCAGCTTTGTCTCCAGTACAGCTCACACTTCAGATATTCAGGTAGATTTTGCTACACTTCAAATCCTGAGGAGATAGCCCTGCCTCAATTCACTTTCTAGTTATGGAATCCTCTGTAGGATCCATCATCTTTGAGCGTTTTGCCAGGGTTTTGGGCCGAATTAAAGTGCAGAAAGGATACCTGGTATCCTTTTCTAGATTCCTATTCAGGGAATATCACCTGGGCCATGTCAAGGCTGAAGTTCTCTCCCCTATCTTGTCTGAATGTGAAAGGCTCACATCCTCTGAATGGTCAAAGTTCTACCCCCTGTCAGCTCAGCAGTTATCAGCACTCAATGAAGCTCAGGCCAGGGAAGGCAAACCAGCTATTTCTCCAGCCACTTTCCTAGATATGAACTCCATCAATCTTGTTGATGACCCCTTCAAGGTCTGGGAAGAAAGATACAAAGTGTATGTGGCTTTGCACCAAGCTCTCAGAGCTAACCACAATCACTACCCTGTCACCATGGACCAGTTCCTCTCCTGTGCCAGCTTTGGCACTTCTCGGTTTCTCAAGATGAACATGGACAAAGATGCCTATGCTGATCTTCTCTATAGGCATTTAGAACTTCATCTCAAACGGATGGCTCCCACCATGGGACCATCTTACTCTGTGTCTTTTGGAGCTTTTAAAAATCTTTTTGAAGAGCAGGAAGTTCAGGCATGGGAAACCATCTCCCATTTTGCCTCTCTGTTGTCTCCTGCCTTCTATTTACCTGTACCTCCGCAATAAATGACATGACCCTCTGTGTATTCTCTCTTTCTCTTCTCTCTTCTTTCTTTGTCAAAGTTTATCTTTTTGCTTAATGACAAAAAGGGGGAGAAAAGTACAAAAAATTCAGATATTTTTTATCCATGCTTAGTGTTCAGTTTTGTCATCACCAAAAAGGGGGAGATTGATGATCAGTCTGTCCCCATGCAATTTTTTATTAATTGTATATATATATATATATACATTTTGATGATTAACAAAACCAAACAAGAATTTATCAATTATATCTGCTGAATATTTCATAAGTCTTAAGTACAGGAAAAATACCGAAGTCAAACAAGCCAATAAAGGTATGCATTACTACTCTGAAGCTTTAATCTTTTCAACATGAGATTTCTCTAAGTCCATATCGATTTCTGTTGAAGTTCATAACGATTTTCTTATAAGACTGAAAAGTCATGTTGTTTCAAACAAGTCGATGTCATAACGACTTCATAAGTTATCATAACGATTTCTTTAGAACTCGCAACGACTTGCTTGTTGTAACGACTTCATAAGTTATCATAACGATTTCCTTAGAACTCGCAACGACTTGCTTGTTGTAACGACTTCATAAGTATCATAACGATTTCTTTAGAACTCGCAACGACTTGCTTGTTGTAACGACTTCATAAGTTATCATAACGATTTCTTGAAACTCGTAACGACTTGCTAGCCATAACGATTCTTTAGTTCTCGTAACGATTCCTTGAAACTCGTAACGACTTGCTAGCCATAACGATTTCTTTAGTTCTCGTAACGATTTCTTTGAAACTCGTAACGACTTGCTAGCCATAACGATTTCTTTAGTTCTCGTAACGATTCCTTTGAAACTCGTAACGACTTGCTAGCCATAACGATTTCTTTAGTTCTCGTAACGATTACTTTGAAACTCGTAACGACTTGCTAGCCATCGATTTTTTTTAGGATTCATAACGACTGCTGCTTGCGCAACGATTTCTTCAGAGCTCATAACGACTCGATAAGTGTTCATAACGACTTGCTTTGCGCAACGATTCTTCAGAGCTCATAACGACTCGATAAGTGTCATAACGACTTGCTTTGTGCAACGATTTGTTAAGAGTTTCATAACGATTTCTATATGTCATAACGACTTGCCTTTATAACGATTTGTAAGTGTTTCACATCGATTTCTTCAGAATCAAAATGACTTGCCATGATTCATAACGATTTCTTATATCCTCTGTTATAGAACGATTTGCTATGACTCATAACGATTTCATAAGTCATACAGTCATCAATTTCATATCTTGATATCTTATTCATCTAAAGCATTGACCAGTCAAAAGCCACGTAGACATCTCTCTAACGCTTTTGCATTTATGAGATCTGAACGTATCTCTGCATGCATGCAGACTATATCCTTTATCGTGCTTACTCTGATAACGTCCTTTAGACTTAAGCCAGTTGCATTATATTTTCTTGACTATTGCTACTGACGTTGACTGATATCAGAGACAGCCTATCTGTCTGCTATTTGAGTTTGACATCTGTGCAGTTTGATGTAGCTTCATGGTACAACGTTAGACAAATAGAAGCCAACGGATATCTTTGAAGATCTTATCTCTTTGCGTGCTCAAGTGATCAAAAGACTGTGACAGGAAGCTTCCAAGACTCCAGATGTCATTCAGTCTAACGACTACTCAAAAGAGAGACAACGGTCTCTTCAACGACTAGATTTCAAATTGAAGATATATATACAAGACAGAAGAATAGAAGAATGATCGATCCAGAGACTATTTTCAAATTCTTCTGAAGAAAATCGAGAGCCAAGATCCTTCACTCGTTAGCTTTTCGCTCTCTTGCTCTCCACTAGTTTTGTGAAAATCTTGAGAGAGCCTGTACAGTTCTGAGAGTGTGAATTGTTCATAATCTCTTCGCTCTCAGTTCTAG